>NNCF01132796.1:72934-100570 GCA_002313205.1 Laupala kohalensis
CCCCATTATTCAAGATTCGTACAATTTTATCATTACACATTTTATAAGGACATCAATAAATCACATCCATCATTAATCTATTCCATTATTAAATTATTTATTTATTTTTCTATTGTAAATTTTATCGAGGTAATTTTCTATTAGATAAGATACTCGAAATATCGCAGCCCTATCCTCATGTTCCCACGTTGGTATGAAAATCAATAACAGTAAAGTCTTATGTTTGTCCCATGAAGTCGTCGTATTATACAGATTTTATTAATTGTTGGTTTCAATGTGTGTACTGATTTTCTACGTACGATTGATACGTACTAACCTTCCGATTATATTTCTGTCTAGGTTTTTGGGAAGGACACGTGTCCCCTGGGGTCCCCCACCCTCGGATCCATCACTGCTGGACGCCGGCTGCGAAGAACAGTCAGCTCAGATACGCGAAAACGTGCGCAACAATTAACAGTCAGAAAGGCCATAACCCATATTCCTATGTAAATGTAACAAGCACATGTACATGAATAAATTACTCTTAGTCCTCAACTCCACGCCGTGCCCGCCACCCCCCCTCCCAAAAAAACCCTCCGGTAATATCTTTATCTTTTGATATGTATTTGCAATTTTAAACATTAAATTTGTTAAATTATAGCCCCTTCAGCCCCCTCCCATGCATCCGCCGCTGTCTTCTAGCGACGACAATAAACAACCAGTCACTTGTTATTAATGACGATTGGAAAAGTGTCATGATCTATTTTCCGTTCTTTTCCCATATAATGTACGAAAAGTGTCGAATGCGTCACAACAAACTAATTTTTTTCCATTGTAGTTCCATTTATTTGTAAATGGGAAATGTAGCGTGTTATTGAAGCTTATCTACATGGAGCGATAGGATGCAGGCTATTGTTAGTGTAGCTGGGCCGGTTAGCTGAGTCTACCAACAACTTGACCCACGTGGAGGGGTTAGTAGGAGTAGTTAGTAATAGTTAAGGATTATTGATACTAGGAGGAGGTGGATAGAGCAAGGAGGGTTCGCTTTTCATCAGTCACAGCTACTGAAATATGAACTGGGACACTCATGTGAAAAGCTACAAATTTTTCTAGCCCCAACTGGGATTTGAACCCGGGATGACTTGGCGAAGAGCGAGAACGCTGACACCTGCGTCACCAGAAGGGCTTAAAAACGAAATTGAACGATACATGAACCGTACTTTGTGATTCCTAAACAAACAAGCGATTGCTAACTGGTGGATATTGAAACCAAACTAAAAGACAAATAGTAACAAATATGAACCAAAACAAATAAATGAATGAAGGAATAAAGGAAGACCGAGGGTCCGGACCATTGAATTATAATAAAATACACAATTTAATTCTCTAAGAAAACTAGAGCGTCGATAAAAATGGTTTTAATTAACTAAATACAAACATAACTTAAACCTAATCCTCTACGTTTACTCATGCACATAATCCTTCCCAAATGCTCCCCCCAAAATCACACGTTTCTTAACTTATCAATTCTTTGTACAATGAAGTGTTGGTAGCATATCAGTCCCAACATAATTGACTTCTTACTTTAGTTAATTAATTACCTATTAATTACCGGCAATGCTAATTATCTCTAGCCGGTATCATTGGATTTACATAACAAGCTCTATCAAGAGTTCTCATTAACGAAGTACACGCTTGAATGATTTACTTTAATCACTTGTCGCCTTAGCCAAAGTACTGGACGCAGCCAGCCATGCCAATGACCTTACTCTAACAATCATTAGAGATAAGCTGCCAGTCGCCAAACAGCATGGGCGTGCCGCCTCCCTCAGGGATCAATGACCCAGAACTCCTAGACCTCTGTTTCTCCGTCCTACGGATGCTGGTCACCCTCGTCGGTGTATACGACCGGATGGCCCTAGCGCTGCCTCTCGAAAACCATTTAGCGTGGCAACCAGTCGGCTCGAAGTTATTTTAATGGCCTAATTACAGTTCTTAGCCATGTTACTTACTTAATAGAGTTCCGTCACTTGCATCGAACATTAAACTTCAACATCGTTCGAAGAGATAACGAATCAATGACTTAATGATCCGTTGATCATTGAGTAAGAACACGAGTTCACTATTCTCCACATTACTGACGTACCTGAGTCATCGCTCAAAGCGATCTCGTAAGAATACTCTGCTAGATAATGATCAGCTCAAATATGATAATACTGATCACATCTGACGAATAATGATCTCATAATACTCGTCAATAGTAATCGGCTCTGCTCTAAAAATGANCTAGAATGCTCTAAATTCGAGCGCTTCCGCGCTTCCCATTAAGTAATATGTTTCCCCACCATTTCCCAAAACTTGGCGAGGAAGACCACGCCCTTTCCTACGTCACGTGCTATTTTGGGTCAATAATTAGGTTATTACCATTCTACGTGGAGTAATTTTGATTGGTTAATTTCTAGTGACGTAGGCTCGTTCTGGACGAATGGCACAGCCCCCTTTTTAAGAACACGAAGTATCTTTCCATCGTCATCGCGGCACGATAATGTGGCTCCTGACCCTTCTCGGGATATTTTTAACTTAGGACAGCTGCCCTTGTCTTTCCTTTGTCATTTAACACTTCTTTATATTCTAAAAAAACCTGACCACTCTTCCCCATGAGCGTTCTCTTGTTAGTTCTGTCTCCCGTCAATCATTTCTTTTGTATATTTTCTTCGATGGCCAAAGCCACTTGCCCACTGTCATGCTCTGAGTCAACCGGCATTACCCCTAATGGGTTCCACTGTCTTCTGCGTTTTACTTTTTTATGACTTTGCTCGTGGTTCTGGGTTTTGTCTCGAAATGACCCAGAACCGTCCTCCCGAATTTCTACAGCGTCCTTCCCCTTGCCTTTGTAAAGTTCATATCAAGACACTGTCTCTGTTTAATTTTTCCCTCCTCCATTGTATTTTCTCTTCTTTAACTTTCGCTCCCCGCGAGCTACTGCGGAGAAGGTTCCTACCCTCGGCGGATATTTTTATGACTGTATTCAGACGAATCTTCGGATCGGCCGCTCCCTCGAACAAGCCAGCCGTCCCTTTTCTATTCTAGGTGCCGCTCCCTCGAACAAGCCCAACATCCTCGGGTGGGCAATGGTTCATTATTCTATCTCTTTTAATATTTTTCCTGATAAGTTTTAACTCAACGAATTAATCATTCATTACAATATCGACTCAAAAGCTATATTTGGTACTCTAGGTAGTGCAAATAATTAATGTAAACGAAGATAATTTATGCTAGAAAACAATACATAAATAATATGAATGAATTATTTTTTCTCCTTAGGGTTGTTGTTAACCTTTGTAGGAAGACATCTGGTATCACTGACATTCTTGCAGGGCTCTGAGGGCAGCAATATTGCCATATATTGTTTTCACGTATTTCTCTAATAGTTTGCGGAGCACGCAAAAAGATATATTTCAGACGATGATTTTTTTTCGACTTCGTAGACATTCATCGACGTACGTTGGGTAATTCACACAACAAGCAATATATTCCATTTCTTCTGCAGCCCTCAGGAGGAACTGACGTAGTTCGGAACGTACGATGTATATAATTATTGCATAACCTCAACTCAAGAACATTCCTTCTATAAATAAAAACTAATATGATATCAAAGATCCAACATGTATCTCCCGCACGAATGTCGTAGAGCCAAATTAACATAATAAAACTTTTTTCAGAATCGCGATTATGAACATGAAAAATTAGTCACAAAAGTTAAACAATTTCTGAAGAGAAATGTCACGGAGTTATGCGCTGGGTCATTTTATTTGTTTTTTAAAACTATTATTCTACAATCACAAAGTGAACTCGAATATTCTACGAAATAACACGATACTATAATGAAATGTTCCATTGAGCTCGGATTCGTTCATAGAAAAACCACAAAACGAAACAAATTTTCAATCCATTTATTTAGAATTCCATTAAATTGAATACATCAGCGTCAAATACACACGAGATGAATTCAATTCCCAACTACAAATATCCATTACTAAACACCCTGAACGTGAAATAAGCCGAACATCAAAGAATTAATTCGATTTACATTATTAACAAACTGTCCACATCCTTGAGTATCCATTGCATAGTACGTCAGCCCCGACTAACGCTCGCTAAATAAGTAATTGAACTCGCTAAATGAATTTGCCTTTTTTTTATGTCGAGAACTAATCTCATTAGTATTTACGTAACGCAAAATAAACTATTCGACAGGAGTACATGTGGACACAGCAAACAAAGTTACATTGAAAGTTAATGTTTTAAAATACGTTTAACTTTATGCTAACGAGTAAATCTACAGAGAGAGGAAGGAATTTCTGGTGACGAAGTCATTCTAAATTCCATATCGAACACATATTTTTTTTTTCAATTTCTATAGGTCGATTTATTTACAAATTTACTAATTATATACAAAATGTGGCGAGGTTCTCGCCTGTACGCTTTTCAAATGCCCCTTAAGTAGAGCCGTGGGTCGTGCAAATGCCCTGGAATCCATTCACTAAATGAATGGATAGTTGCAATTTTATTGTTAACTTTGCCAATCTTTGCTTTTCAAATTTAAATGATTGGAATTATAATTATTTGTTAGTTATTGTACTATTGTTTTTAGCATTATTTAATGCCTTTTTATATTATTTAATATAGTTGTATATTATATTTCTTGCTAAAAAAAAATTCAATATTCAACGTAGAGAATTCATTAACAATAAACAGAAGCCTTTCATAAGTTGTGCTCATTTATGCACTAAAGCGACCAATCCGTAAGTACTTTTAATCGATATAAATAATTCAACGAGCAATTTATTTATGAACAAATCAATCAGAGATATTTTGAATATTGTATTAATTTAATAATGTTAAAAAAAAATTTCACTTGAATTTCCTCTCAGAAAGTGCATGACGAGTGTCATCCGAGTGACGTCTCACGATAGATTCGTAAGCGTTAAGTCCATCCGTACTTTGCATACGAATGTACTATAAATGCGTAAAAGGAAGGCGTGTCTGTCTGTCTGTTACTTAATCACGATTAAACCACTGAATCGATAGTGATGAAATTTGGCAAGGATATAGTCCAGATACCCAGGATGAACATGGGCTAATTTTTATTTTTTTAATGCATGAGAAGGAAGGTAGAAAATGATTTAGACCATAAATGTCGATGAAATCGGGGAAAAAAAAGATAGGTTCATTCGCTTACGCCGCCTAAACGGTTAGAGATACGTGACAACTTTGCCTGACAATATAGTTCGCCTCAAAGAGTTCTAGAAAAAAGTCCGCGACAGTATATGTCTATCTACAAAGGTTCACACACATTATTAAAAAAAAAAAAAAACGTTACTAAAAATAGGAGTGATACGTAAATGTAAGACAATAATTTAGGAAGGAAGAAAAATCAATCATCGTCAAATTTTATGAATTATTTGCTTTGTGAATTTATCAAAGATAAAGACCGCCTTTAAATTGTTTAGAGTTTACAAGAATTTGAATGAAGTGGTGCAGACGCGTCATGCTTCAGGAAGCGAAAATTCGATCGGCGCAGCTCCGGCGAGATGATGTACTGTATGCAGTAAACTTTTGTATTAAATTAGTGTTTTTATGAATTTGAAAAATTGGGATCTGAACATGTTTGAAAAACCAGCGAGTAAAAGTATTTTGATATTATAACAGAGATAGATTTTATTTTTTTCCCGAGTAAAAGAAGATTAGTCTAAGGAAACTCCGGAGCAACACCCGGGTAACAGGCTGGTAAACTTACTAATAAATAAAGGCGTAACGCGAAATTGTTTCTGTCTGTCTGTTTGTTACTTGATCACGTGACTAAACCACAGAACCGATCGTGTTGAAATTTGACAAGGAGATAGTTTAGATGTCCAGGATGAACACACGCTAACTTTTATTGTTAATATATGTGTGTGCAAAATATAGTTCGCCTCAGAGAGCACTACAAAAAAGTCCGCGACAGCATTTGTTTATCTACAAAAATTAACCTAAATCATCGATAAAACGTTATTGACAATAGAACTGTTCAAATGATGCAATTTAAGAGAGTAATTTAAGAAGGAAAAAAAATCATCATCACATTTAATGAATTATTTGTTTTGTGCGTTTAACAAAGATAAAAAAACGTCTTTAAAAAGTATAATTTTTACAAGGATTTTAATGAAGTGGTGAAACCGCGTCATGCCTGGGACGGGAAAAAGTGACCAGCGCAGCTACCTCAAGATGGTGTACACAGTCAAGTTTTGTATTAAATTTGTATTATTATGAATTTGAATAATTAGGGCGCCGTACAGATAAAAAAAACCGGTAAGTAAAAATATTTTTTTCTTATAATACAGATAGATTTTAATTTTTCCTGAGTAAAATAAATAAACCCGACAAGTAGAAAGATCGTCCACTCACCCTGGCAGATCCTCCAGTTCCCGTCTCAGAATGTTGGCGTAGTGCACGACCGAGGAGATGTAGTACGCGGCGAGGAACTCGGCGAAGGATCGCACGAGGGGCGTGTAGAAGTCGGCTCTCTTCTTCTGGTTGTAGCTGCGACCGAAGTTGAGGCCTCGAGAGAGAAAACCGAGCTCCGGAACGTCGAGGCCTCCGCCGCGACAGTGAGAGCGGATCTCTGCGTCCGTGTACACGAAACGCTCTTCTTTCAGACAAGTCAGAGCCAGCTTCCCGAACTCCGCCAACAGCTTCTTGCAATGCCCTGAAACACATGGCAAAGGCACGAGACTCTATTACATACTGTTGTATTTATAACTGGGAAAATTGAAGCTTATCTACATGGAGCGATACGCATTAGGAGTTGGGTGGTAGGTCATTGTTAGTAGGTGGGCCGCTTAGCTGGGTTTATTACCAACAACTTGGCCCACGTGGAGGGGTTAGTAGTAGTTAGTTGTTTTCTTTTGTGGGGCTTTACGGCTCATGTCGACATCAAAGGTCATTGGAGCCCGAAAAACTTGTACAGGTAGGGAAAATGCAGTTACGCACTAGGGAGAGCCAACATGACTCCCCGCGTGTGGGACTCGTCGAATGATTCAACCCTACCCACTAAAAACCCTCCTGATCTACAACACACCAAAACATATCNTAATGGAGGACAAAGAATGAGGGGTAGGACAAAAAATGAGAGGAAAGAGGAAAATGAAAGATATCCTAGCCTTAATAGCGTCGGGATCGAAAAGAACAAGAGGTGACCAAGGGAGGTCAGGAAAGAGAAAGGAAGGAGCCTAGTACAAGTAAGTGGAAGTAATGCCAGACTCAGCTCGGGGCCCCGTGTTCGCCAAACACGTACTTACTAGATGTAAGTCCCCTGGGGGGTAGTAGTTAGTAATAGTTAAGAGTTATTGATACTAGGAGCTGGATAGAGGTTTTCTTTTCAGTAGTCACAGCTATATGAACTGCGACAGTAATGAGAAAAGTTACAAATTTTCTGGCCCCGTCGGGAATCGAACCTGGGATGACTTGTGATGAGCGACAACGCTACCACCTGCGCCATCGGTGGGGCTTGAGAGCGAACCCTTATCTCGCACTTTATCGATGAGACTTCAAAGAAAACGGGGGCTCTATTCGATTGACAAAGATTGCTTCCGGGTCCAGAACCTGTTCACTTGCACGAGAACCGACTCTGAAAATTTTAGTTCATTGAATTATCAAGTGAAATATTACAACGTATTATTATCAACAGGGAGATGTCATTTTTAATGTATGCGAGTATAAATTATAAAACAACAATTGCGCACAGGTTTAACTAGTGCACAACTTCTACCAACGTTTCGACTAGCGAGAGAACTCTTTCAACTTTCGAGACCTAAACTAATTTTACGAAGGGAGGACGTCATGTTGGAATTTATTCTGTAAAAAACAGCATTAACAACATTAAATAAATTTAATGGACTAGGATTCTGACCTCATTTTAAAGTTTGGGTAAAGGATTTTAAGAATGTTAATTTAAAATAATTTAAAGTTTCTTATTATAGTATCAAATATAAAATAGTATTACTATTTTAAGTTATTTCTCAAGTAAGTATTTTAAATGACCTCACCTTAAGTTCCCTTATCCCGAATAATATTTTTGTAAGATTAATTCATCTGAAGATATTGCGCCCAATGGGATAGAATTTGTTAAAAATGAGGTGAATGAAATTTGCGAGTAAAGGAAGTCTGCTGTTCTCTTAATCTCATTTCGACACTTCGCTGCGATTACTTAACAGTTCAAAATTATCTCTGAACATCATGTTTTTATAGAAAAAGAAATTGTCTACACATATAAAATACCATGCGGGATACGTTACTAATTTTTGGGTTTCTAAGAATATTTTCGGGACTGTTCCGAAATAGTCGGGTCACGCGAGATTGACCTGCACATTGCCGATATCCTTAGAACACATCCTTCTCCACGATAAGTCTCAAAACACAATAACAGTTCTGATGTAGAATATCTTCATGTTTCAATAATAATCTAATAATTCAGATTTCACTTAAACAGAAAAGCAATAATAATAATATAATTTCACGAAGTGAGTTTATAAATTAGTCGTATTTGTGGTTATATTTGTCAAAGTCTTAAAAGTAATATATTATATAATTTTGTTCGGTCGAATCTGTCATTGTGATTGGGGAATTTTCATCTATCGCTCTAGGTATATAATTCCGGGATGGTCAATAGATTTGCTTTGTTGGACATAAATGTACATATTAATCCTCCCACCATCACAACGCTTTTTACCAACTGTCTCAATTTCTGCTTTCTGGTTCGAGTGTTAGACTGTAGAGTCTGAGTCTCACGAAATTAGAGATTGTTTCATCTCATCATTATCCAAGAATCCCGGGGTCGATTCCCGACCAGCCGTCGCTTTTACGTAATGTTCATGTGTCACGAAGTGAACTACCCTTTCGTGTCGGTCAAATATTTTCAATCGTTCATAGGTCACCTGGTATGTCGGGGACGGCGTTGGCATTCGGGGTCCCTCCATTGGAAGGGGAAGGAGGGGGTGGCAATTCCCCCTTGCGTTCCAGGCTGCGGCGGATAAGGCACTTGAACAAGGCCTGATGCACGTCCAGAATGGACGCGGGCAAATGGCCGCCGGACTCTTCGAAGAGGACACACAACTGCAGCCATCCCAAGGGCCAACACGCCAGCGGTCGCAGCACGGACGGGCTGCTGTTCACCTACGCAAACAAACACAATATTGATCTAAATAAAGAAATAATTTAAAGTCCAAAATAGAGTTGTGTATTTGGTATGTATCTTGGGGGACAATAAACTAACTTACTTCCAGGAAGCAAGCTAGGAGCCATTCCATCAATTCCAATCACGAACCAAATGACCGTGGTGGATTTAATATTTATAAAATAAATTATTTAACAAATACATACCAAATTTATTATTTCCAAAATAAATCGCTGTTATTAAATGCAGTAAAAATTCGAGATTGATAATACCAAAAGTATTACTAACATTCCTCCCTATGTATAAATATACCTCCACCCAAAAGAAGAAAAGAAAATATCCCAGGCCAAGACGGGGCTACAGAGATAATATGTACAACTAAGTCAAGGTTACTTACGATCTATGCAGAAAGTCTCATCGCTATAATGTCGTTTCAGAAGCTATTATTCATTTTTATGGAGTTATCTACAACAATTAACGTCCATTATATAATATTTATGTTTTCTGTGAAGAGCTCGACCTGACGACGACTTAAATCCAAGTCGAAACGTAGTGACCTCTTCAAGAAAATATTATATACTCGTCCATAAAAGGTCGTAACTTGTTAATTAATTATTTATTTAATTATATTCACGGTGTTGAACTATGTGTAAGGAATCAGTTCCCACCTGAGCCTCTTAGATCAAACGACTACGCTTAGCGCGGTGAAATCTAAAAAAAAAAACTATTAGGGACACATCCATAAGTTACGTAATGCAAAAGTTCCATCGCGTTGGTATATCAACTGACACAGAAAACGTATCAACAATTTATAGTTTTCTACAATGATTTTTCTACTTTGAAGATTTGTGTTTTCAAATTATTTTCATTGTTATATTTGTATATGTAGTTAATTTGTTTTTATGCTTGTCACTAGGATGAAACGAACAAGTTTGTTGCTACGTCCATACACTAACGTTCGCCTGATGATGGCAGCAACATTCTACTGAAACGTTGTAATAAAAGAAATAAATAGTAAAATAAGTAAAATAAATAAGTAAAATCAAGTTATAGATAAAACTGAATTGTTATTTCTTTCTTTATGAGATAAATGTTATGAATTTCGAAAAGATGAATGTTCTTATTAATCTTTTCTTTAACGCGAATATTGGACAGTTGTATTGGCCCGAGTGTTTCCTCAAATGTAAAAATTTTGCAAAAATTCAATTTTGCTCTTATAAATTGATACATGTATAGTATAAGTTAAGAATTACTTGACACCGAGGGTAACTGTCCCCTCCTTTTCGTACATAACGGACGGACGACCCGTTCAAGTGATTCAGGAAGATATCTCACCTATGGGCTCTAATGACCTCGATGTTGACGAGCCCCAAAAAAAAGAAGATATCTCACCTCCTCGAGGAAATCACTGACGTCCTCCGGCTTCTGATTGGTCGCGAAGTACGTGGCGACTAATCTCTCGACGTGCGCCCACTCGAGACCCCTCAGCAACACTCGCCTCTGCACGAAAGGTAGCAGTGCGTTGCTCCAGCCGGGTGAGCACGTGACCAGCACGCGACATTCGGGGAAGAGGCGTCCTTCCAGGAGATCCAGTGCATCGCCAAGAGCGTCTTTGGCGGCGTGCGTCACGCCCCCGGCGCTGCCACCGCCTCCGCCCCCGCCACCACCCCCGGGTCCGCCGGCGCCGGGACTGCGCGCCGCCCCCTCTTGTCCCGCGGCGGCGAGCGTCACCTGCAACAACAAAAATCATTCAATATTCGAAGAGAAATGTCCCCTCCGGTGGTTCAGGGACACCATGTTTACTTTTGCCACTGGGTCGCACCGGATTCAGTTCCTTACGAGGTCGCAAAAATTAAAATTGTATCTTTTCACTTGAACGTCCCAGTTCATAGAGCTGTGGCAATTAATAATAATAATAAATTTATTGTCAAAAACAGTACAAACTGTGTATGACCACGTGGAGGAAAAAAAAACTAATTTACTCTCCGGAAGCAAGCAAGGGACCATCCCATCAATTCCGATCAAGGGCCCTAAGGCAGAGGCAGATTCAAAAATTTCAGCTAAAATTCCTAGATAAGACAGAAAAGTTAGCTGCGAGTTTTAATACTAATAGAATGTCAATACGTTTGTAAATTGAAAAGCGAATCCTCCTTCTATCCACCTCCTACTACTCTTTGGTATCCCCTCCCATTTACAAATACAGAAGACAAAAGAGAAAAGCGAAGGGTCGACGGGGTCTTTCGGGAAATGAAAAAGAAATCATGTTTTCAGTTCTTCATGTTAATTATATTTTCAAATGACACAATTATAACGTCAATTTAGTAGGTAATTAATTGAGATCAGTATCAGTACCCAATTAAATACTTAATCATACCTCTCATTTTATTTTGTCGAAATAATTTTTAAACCACAAAAAAAGATGTAGCTTTATTGTTAAAACATAAGCAATACAATTTATGGCTTTAATTACGCACTATTTATTCAGTCCGGGAGAGTAATGTTCTAGCGTTATAGACGAAGCTTATTTAGATACGTACACGCATACAACACAAAACGACATTCCGAAACATCTCGTGACAATTCGCAAACAACTTAAAAAACAATCTTAAAATATTTCTCGAAATTGCACCACTTTCCCATAAAAAATGTCAGACATGAAATTCGTGAGCCCGATTTCCGTCCAATACTACATATAATGGTTTGAAAAGTGAAAGACGACCACTTCGAAAATTGTTCAAACCAGATCACGAATGAAAAATAAAAAGCGATTGCGGCAAATAATTCATTGTTTGTAATATTGTTTTAAAATATATGAGATTAAAGTTGTCTACATAATTTACATTTAGAGTTGAAACCCAAGTTCATTTTTAACTCAATATTGAAAATAACACTGAAATAATGCCTTCGCATTCAAATCTCAAATAAAACTAATTGATTAATATTCAAACTTTGTATAATAATAATAATGATA
This sequence comes from Laupala kohalensis, assembly GCA_002313205.1. Taxonomy (NCBI): domain Eukaryota; kingdom Metazoa; phylum Arthropoda; class Insecta; order Orthoptera; family Trigonidiidae; genus Laupala; species Laupala kohalensis. The sequence continues at coordinate 85,099 of NNCF01132796.1, forward strand.
AGTTTATTGTCAAAAAAAAAAGCAGTTAAAACTGCGTTTGACCACGTGAAGAACAATGAAGTAAACTACTCTTCCAAAGCAAATTCTCATCAATTCCGATAAAGAACCCTACGGCAGATGCGAATTTAACACTTCAGCACACTCTTAAGATAAGAATGAAAGTAGTTCGGTACGTGTTGTATTATCAGACTACCAACGAATTTGTATTAAATAAAACTTGACAAAGTTATTCCACAAGAACGTATTACTAAACTACATATATGCAATATTCGCAGTTTCAGTTTTAGCTTGCCTTGTGAATGATTCTTATTTCTTACGAATATTACGTCCATCTTTTTCTCAAACAGACCAGAAAATAATATTCTGCAATGGCTGAGGTTCGTTTGTAACGATGCGAAAAGCAAACACTTTTATTTCCCCCGAGAGAGAAGGAATATTATTTGTTTTCGGTTCAGAAAAATCTCATACGAGAAGTAAACTTAAAGAACGATTTCACAAAACTCAGTAAACAGAGGAAGCAATTCGTGGAAGAAGCGAACCCAAAGAAAAGTGTCTTCTGGCTCATGAAATATATGTCTCGTACATAGAGCACAACTACAATAATTCTCGAGAGACAACGATTCAAAACACGGGGACTCTTGACTATAAAGTCGAACCCCTCTTACCCGTTCTGATCAGGACAAATACCCTGGCCGGTTACCCGTTTGGTTAGTCCGAGGTTCCAGTGAAAAACGGATTTACGTTCAAAAAGAGCCTACAATGTCATCAGGTTATCACGAATAAACTAGCAAATGAGACGTCTCATAACTCATTTTATTGTACTATACGTATACTCCAGGAATTATAAAAGGGCGCAGGAAAATATTCTAAGTCCCATGCTCTTGGAGATTTGGAGCCGTTAGGTTTGCAGCGCCACGTCTCTGCGACAAGGGAGAAGCTCCTCACTTTCGTCCAACCAATCGTAGGCAAACTTGAAATTGTTTCCATATTTGGCGGACCAATAGAAGACTAGTACTGGAATAGAAATTTTCGTTTGTCCTTTTATAACCCCAGCACTGTACCTACATAAACAAACACGAAAAAAATGATTCATAGAAAAAAAGACATATGTAAATATTGATTCATAGAAATATAGAATAGAAAATAAGAGTGGAATCAAATTGGCAAACTCCCCTCCCCCCTCCGTCACAACACAAACACATTACACACCTAACGTCACGTCTCTCCGTTTTACTTTCCAGGAAAAGTCCGTCAAAAAATCAATGATTGCGTCAGTACCTGCCAGCTATTACTCGCTGAAAAACAGGATAAGTCAGTTTATCAGAGGTCGGTTAAGAGGTTTTGTACTGTAGCACGAACCTTTAAAATCATTAATGTGCCCCGGCTGACTTGTGGTGAGCCAAAATGGGGTGAAAGAGTGACGTCTGAAGAAGTCTCTTAGTTAAGTTTGAAAACATGATACTCGCTTATAACAGAAGGCAATGACAATTGTTTGATACTACATTTAAATGACATCCTCGGACATCCTCAAAAACCAACACCCCGATATGCTCCCACCGTCAGCTCGGCCTCCACCCCAACGCAAGAAAAATGAAAACTCGTGCAATCATGTAATAATAAATTACCTCTCTCTTGACAAAAATCTCCACCTCCATATTTCATTTTAACTGATTTGGGTTTAAAATAGCTGAAGTAAAAGTATCGACAAAAATATTTAAATTAAAGGTTGAAGAATACATGGGTTTCACAATGATGAATTTATTTTCTCAGCACACAGGTGTAAATAAACCAATCAAAATACATAATTATCAAAGAGAATGAAAATCAGGGAAATTTTCTTGAGATGAGGTCTGTTGAAATAATACTGTTTATGTAAGTGCCAACTTTAAAAACAACATTAGTTCTTCCCCAGGGCTGAAGAAAATGAGTGACACAGTACTTTGGAGAAAAGACAAAAAATATAAATACGAATTATAAATAAAGCATTGTATTCGCAGAAAAATAGAAGTATCAGGAAAAAACTATAGCAGGGCAAGAAATAGAAAAGAAAGCAATGGAAAGGAAAGGAATAATAGCAAAACAAATACTGCAGGTAAATTCTATGGGACAAATAACCAACAAATTTATTCCAAATGTGCAATTTGCCTACATGAATAGAAAATTGTTCAAGCTTAATCCATATGTAATTGAGTACATAACAGGATGGAAGTTTCCCAGTAGAGAGAAGCCCCTCCGTGGCTCCGGTGTTACCGTTTTTGCTCTTCACCAAGTCATCCCGGTGGGGTCAGAAAAATCTGTTGCTTTTCACATAATGTCCCAGTTCATGTAGATGTTACTACTGAAATACGAACCCTCCTTCCTTTATCCACCTCCTCCTAGTATCAATAACTTTAACTATTACTAACCACTTCTACTAATCCCTCCTCGTGGGCCAAGTTGTTGGTAAATCCAGCTAAGCGATCCACCTACTAACAATAGCCCTTACCACCCAATTCTTAACTCGTATCGCTCCATGTAGATAAGCTTCAATAGCTCTATGCTGCATTTCCCATTTACAAATACTACGAATAAATAGTAGAGAGAGGAATAAGGGAAGAATCAGACTGTGTACGTGCCGAAAAAGAAGAAACACGTGAACATCAAATGTGGTACGGCGAGGAACGTTCAGGATACGTAAGAGAAATGAAAAGACAAGTTATTGGAACACAAGAATAGACACTAAAGAAAAATAGCAGGATTTTAGAGATTACGTAACAAAACTAGGTATAATATGTGACGAATCAAAAAGAGAGATTACACGGGATAGTAGATGAGTATCCACGTCCTCGTGGCAGGGACGGGAATATTGATGAAGCCAATAGCAAAGAGACACGACGAAGGATTAAAATAGGATAAAGAATAGATAAGAAATATGAACCGTGTAATGACCAGGTTAAAGACAACGTGATCTAGAAAACTCTAGACCAAAATTTAAAAAAAAAGTATTTATTATTTTCATTTTTTCCTTTCTCAAAACTACTGTGTTACTTATTTTCTTCAGTCGCGATGAATTAATATAGTTCGAAACGTTGGCACATACATTAACAGACCTCAGCACAAGAACCTTTTCCTGATATTTTGAAGCCAAGAAAAAATTATGATAGAGAGAATTAAAATGTCAGAGGAGTCAATTGACAGTCCACAATCTCCGATTCGTGTAGTGATTGAAAATAAACCAATGACGCGGCAGAACCAACAACCAACCACTCACCGCTTCGTCGTATCCGTCCAGCACGAACAGCAACCTGTCTTCAAGTAGCGCCAGACACTTCCAGATGTGCGCGAAGCCATTGGATCCTGGCGCCGCGCCAGCCGCCGCCAGCGCGCTCTTGGGCAGCAGCTCTTTGCCGAGGTAGTGCGCCAGCGACGCGCCTCGTAGCTCCCTCAAGGGCACGAAGAGCGCCAACTGCACCGTGGGTCCCCCGAGGCCTCCTCCACCTCCAGCGCCATCGCCTCCTCCTCCTCCTCCACCGCCGCCGCCCCACTCGTCTTGCGTGGCCCACGCGTGGAGGAGACGCAGCGCCAGCGTCGTCTTGCCAGCGCCGGGGACTCCCTCCACCAGCACTCGCCTCGGCGCTTCGTGCACCACGCCTTCGCTCGTCTACGACACACATTGAAACATTAAGCTACCTCAAACAAAGTCTTCATTTACGATTGTATATAATACCATGTACACTACTGGAAAATGGAAAAAGAACACCATGAATTCGTGCACCCACCAGAAGGAAATTTTATTGACACATTCTCGAGGACGTATTTAACGAACGATCACACCGACAGAGCCATACGCATATGCGTATAGTCGACAGGGCGTGCGAAATGTCGGAGCTAGTACCCTGTATAACCTCCTTTTGCAGCAATGCAGGCTGCAATTCTCCCATGGAGACGATCGTAGAGGTGACGAATGTAGCACTGCGGAGTGGCCTGCCACGCAATTTGTACCTGATGCCTCATTTGGAACAGATCTCCTGCCGGTCTTGCAGAGCGCGCAATATGACGTTTCAACAAGTAACAAACATGTTCAGTTACACAAACGCTGCACGTTAACGCTGTCGCGGCATGCTAATAATGTTGCAGGCAAAGACGGAGAACCGATTAGCAAGGCAAACTCGCTGCTACTGGCTCCGAAGGTCAGCAACTGCTGCGAAGCTAGCAACATTCCACGGCTGATAACGCGATTCCTGGTTTGCCCGCAGCGCTGCGCTTTTCATCATCGCATTTTTAAGTGCCCTCTCGTAGGGTTCTGTGCAACTTCGGTATTTCTCAATTATTTTCTTCATGGTTTTCTTTCTTTATTTTCCAGGAGTGTATCTTAATTTACGACGTGAATTCCCGAATTTTTCGCTCTTTTGGTTTTGGCGAATATTCGCAATCTGCTCAAAGGCTGCATTACACCTGACGAGTGCTGAGCCGAGACACTCGCGTAAGTCAGGAGTGTGAATTGACTTCGGAGAAACCCCTTAATCCTGTCTCTNAGACCATAGCGTAAGTAGTATTTGAAATTGGCATAAATATAATTATATGTAGTTATCTTAATTCCAACTTAAAGAATATACTTCACTGACCACATAAATGAAATAATTGCTATAACTGTCGATGGTGAAATACATTACATCTCACGGAGAAATATTTATATAAAAAATAGATTGATTTTTAAGTTTCCTTTACTAGGTAGAAAATTTGCCGTAATATACTTTACATTACTTTTATCTATATATAAATTATCTCTATACAAAAGTAACGTAAAAATACTACGGGAAATTTTCTACCTTTTTTTGTACTTTTATGGGAATCAAAAGTACTTTAACTTTTCTTCAAATTGATGTAGTTTCAAATTATCATATTATTGCTTTATTAGATTTCCGTAAAAGTGCTTAATGCAAACATTTGCAAAAACTAAAAGCGAACTCTTCATATTGGGATGCGTTGATGAACGAGCGATGGACGTTGAGTTATATTGCGTATGCATAGAAATGTTTACGTTGAGGGATAAATTGTATGCATGAGTTATGTACGAAGATGTAACCCTGTTGTTGTATTTTATTTATATACACCCCTGAAGAAGTACAAATAAATGTCGGAAACGGTAGTATGAATAGTATTTATATTTTTCTCAGCTTACATATGAATTTTACATACAGGTCAGCTATATTGTCAACTGCTGTCGAAGTCTGCAGAGCGGAACCGAAGTGGCAGCATGAGAATACTCGATCTTTTTATTACCTTACTTAATAGCTGTCCACGCCGACAATTTTGAATATAGCTCACCTAAACCTTAAACAGTTTCACAATTCCCTTCCAACAAACCTCATTAAAGATTTGTGTCAAATCTTTCCTCATGACAGTAGACCATTCGGACCATTTCACAACATAAACATTTGTCCTTTCTAGACTTACGGGCCTACATTTGCCGTAATTCATTACATATTCCCCATAATCATTAATTTGCGAGTAAATTTCGGTAGGGTTAATGTAAACCGAATAATAAAACGACTTTAATAAATAACTGAATAACGAAACCAAACGGAACGAGACGAACCGAAAGAAAGCAACGGAATACCAAAACAGACTTTAACATCAAATGGAACGGCGGAGTTTTGGGATGCCGGTCGAGAGTGGCTAACATTGAACTGGCACCAACCTGCGAAGAGACTGTGTGCAAACGGGTCTTACTTTAAACACATTTCGTTATATTCCCTTGTGTTTTTTTGAAATTGATTCGGGGAAATTGTTGGTCTCACCCTGACAGGCGCCAGCAGTTGCTCCAAGCGTATGTTCTCCTTGGGTTCTGCAGCGTCCGCCGCGCTGGAGGCGTTGCTGGCTCCTGGCGTGGGCACCAGCGGCGCCAACTGCAGCGCTGGTTGGAAGCGCGCTGGCGCCGCCGTGCCAGGAGGGAGCGGTGGCGCCCACGCTGGGGGATGCGCCGGTTCTCGTGTCGCCAACTCCCGATAGAATGCGCGCAAGAAGCGCAAGAGCCGCGCCAAGGGGTCGCGCTCTCTCTCGGGGCTGCAGCCTCCGCCCCCGCCGCTCAGAGACAGGCCCCCACCGCCGCCCCCGCAGCGGCGAGAGGATGCACGCAGCGAGGAGATGTAATGCGGAGTGGTTGGCACGGCGGGGGGTGGCGCTGGGGGTGGCAGGGGGGTTGGCGGTGAGTCCAGAGGGGAGGACGGGGGAGTGAGGCCGTCGCAGGGACTGCTGGCGTGGTTGCGATCGGCATCCTGTGAACAAAGCGGAGAACAAACACATTGGATTAATAACACATAACAACTTCCTCCATTCACATATGACGGCATATAGTCCTTATCATTCCTCTCATTAATAAGACTGATATATTTTTGAATGCATTCCTATATTATAAATACAACCGTTCTAACTTTGCTTTTGGGGTTTCGACAATCTTACGCTGCACCGTTACATTCTCCCTTCGCAAGGCAATACTTCAGGTCACACCGCCAAATAAAGCTGCTTCCGGGGTTGGGGGAGGACGTCACCAAACAATTATCACTATCATGGGTGGGCGGCAGCTACCTATTTCGAAGCATTCCGCCGGTGCTTCAAGCGAAAGTCACCAACTCGTTCTTGGAAAATATCAACGTTTAGAACAGAGAGTGGGAGTGGGTCCATCGCTTGAGCCTGGAGTGCGACGTTGTCCTCCTCCATCACAACTGGGATGAGGACGTTAAATCCAAGTGAAAATTACGATCGACACTTCATTGGGGAAGATAGTTGTGACAAGGTTGGACAANACTTCATTGGGGAAGATAGTTGTGATGGAGGAGGACAACGAGGGTTCCAATAGCACAAACTTTGCGTGACGTAATGTTTTTTGTCCCGTTTGAAAAAATCTAGATAGTAAGAACACAGGAAATAAACAATGTACTGTACAGAGAACACTTGACAAGTGTTGTATATAAAAATTAAACTACATCAATATATAAAAATCCTTGAATATTGAAAAAACACATAAGTGTCGGGTCATTCCATAAAAAAGATGTGGAACGCAGATGATCCATGGGTACCCGCTTTCACGACCATCACTATTAGACCCTGCAGGGTATACGATATTTAATTTCGTGTTACCAAACATACATAATCGAATAAAATAAACAATAGATTGAATGAAGTAAATGTGTGTGAGAGTTTCGCAATGCAGGTAACGAAGACTACAGCTCGGTTCGCCTCCTGCATAAATTATTTCACTCTTTTACTTAGGATCATTTGGATGAAATAGTGTAGGTCACGAAGCATGCAAATCAGCATAACATAATTTGCAACTTTTGTTGCAGTAAAATATTAAATTATTGAAATATATATGAAAAAGAGAAAAGTAGGAGATGCGCACAACGGAGAAGGGCAAAACTAGATCTGGAACGACAAGACTGAAAGTCGATAATTGGGTCGATAAATTGAGGTAGTACCGAATTGAGACTGAAGCGTAGGTAAGCGAAAACCGGGCATAAGAGCCACCAGCATTGGATCCGCCTGTGGTCACTTATCCCCTGAAGGGGGATTTGACCCAGGTTCACCGGATCAGGCCAGGTTGAAACTGCGTACGGCATGGGAGTCGAATCGGATGGTGCAATGGTTAGAACACCTGCGTCCAGTTCACGAGGTCCCGGGTTCGAGGCCCAGTTCGTCGCAAATTTCACCTTGCCGTTGACGTTGCGAATTATGTATGTTGAACCTTAATTACTTGGGACAGTCTTTAAACATTAAATGTTACAGTATTTTTATCGTCATATGTTTAGGTTTACTCATTTTTAAATTATATATTGCATTTTAAACATTTCTTGTGTATTTGTTTTGTTTATTATTGCAGAACACTGATGTTGGGGAAAAACCTTCACAAAAAATGTCTGTTTTGTGAAAAAAAAAACATTAATTAAAATTCTGAAAGATAATTTCATTTCCTTTACATGGATTTCCATTTACACAAGATATCGGTCGCAACCACGAATGGTATCATAAATGGTTATGTGTTTGACTTTCACCTTGCAGTCTCCATCCTCCACGTCTTCACGATCGTCTCCTTCGTCTCCATCTTTTGCACTTTCATCGACACTATCTGCATCGCCTCTCTTCTTCCTTATCCTCCCATCTTCTGTTTAGAGACTGGCCCTAATTGCTGCGATAAATTCGCCTTCAGCCAAGAACCCCACCCTTGCTCTTCTCTCCACTCCACAGCCGGTAGACCTGGCTCCAAGACGCAGCTGCAGTATAGAGAAATGGGAGTGGGGGATGGTGAAGAGGATGAGAGAAGGGAATGTAAATGCGCGATTCCCCTTCCCCCTCTTCCATTTTCCGCCTCCTTCCCTTCCGGCGACGTCTGAGATAAATTCCGCGTATAATGAAGTACATCCCTCAGTCCTCTTTACGACGCCGCGACGTGACCATCTCACAAGACGTTAAGAGCCCCATTTCCCTCCCTTCCCATCCCTTCCTCTTCTTCCTCCTCCTCCTCCTTCTCCATCTTGACACCTTTTCTTCTCGAGACACACGCTCACGAGCTGAAGAATGAAATCGTAATTACAGAGAAACACTGTCCCCGCCTAAAGGAGTATTATCTCCGCGGAAGAGAAGTAGTCCACGCTCTTGAAAAATGAGTCAATTTACCCGCGCGAATAAAAATGATACATTCCCCCAGCCCACTCGATTAATTCAACTGAATCAGAATTTAATCCCTCTTTATGTGCGTTATTATCTCGAACTGTCTCTCTCGCTCCTCTTCTATTCCCGGTTTATGTTTTAATGTAAACCCAGTTTTTCGACGTCGAAAATGTCTGAAAAACGACGTGGAAGTAATATAGCGCCAAAGAGTCGTAAAGAGTACACTTTGCCAAACGAGATTACTGACGAAAAGGCTCCTCCTGTCTGTTGGGGATCCTCTGGCGATCCTCTGTGCTTCAGGGCCAGGAGATCATTCAGTTACGGTCGACTCGTCTTTGCGCTCGAGATGAAGCCCTGATGCGGCGTAAACAAAGGGCTTCCGATTCGAGAAATTAGGTTGGTGAAAACGGGACTACAGAAGAAAACGGGAGAATGTTGGTGGCGCAAGAGGGAAATGAGGCAAAAACAAAGTGACAAATGAGGAGAGGGCGGTGGCAAAAAGAAGAGGAACAAATAGGCGACCGGAACTGGCGACGAGCGGAAGAAGGAACGAGGGGAGGAGAGTACTGAAAGACGCGCGTTTGGTGAGACACTAAGAAAAAAATATAGGGAGCGGAAGAGTGGAAATGGGAATAGAAGGAGATGCATTTGGCAAAAACGGGTGACTGGTGGTTAAGTTAAAGCAGGAATAACAGCCTGAGTGGAAGGATGTATGAAAGGGCGGATGTAAGCAAACATCTCGTGATACGAAATTGTCTGTTTCAAAACACAGAGGAAACCATGAGGAGTCACTAATTCCCAATTACGAGAAATCATTCAAGAGTTCTTGATAGATCTTTACAAATCGTATACACGAGAATCATTCTCAACAATGTGTAAATGGAAACTTTTGTTATATAAGCTGTTTATTCAATAAAACACAGAATCACCACTTTCAGAATATTGGTTCATAATAATAAATTTATTGTCAAAAAACAGTACAAACTGCGTATGACCACGTGGAGGACAATAAACTAATTTACTCTCCGGAAGCGAGCAAGGGACCATCCCATCAATTCCGATCAAGGGCCCTAAGGCAGAGGCGGATTCAAAAATTTCAGCAAAAATACCTCGATAAGATAAAAAGTTAGCTGCGAGTTATAATACATATATAATGTCAATATGTTTGTAATTTAACGCAAATATGTTTGTAAATTTACATGTGCAAGTTATTATCGAACTATAGATTATTCTGAGTATAGTGTTTAAAAATCATAAGAGTTAAAAAACAACATTAAATTCACGATTTATTGTTACAACAAACACGCCCCTAGACAAAGCCTAGAGAACCTGTATAAGAAATCCGCATCTACCCGAACGAAAAACGGAGAAAAACCCGGGCCAGGATACGTGTTATAATATTAACAGAATACAAGTAAATTTGTATTTAATACAACAAACAAATGTTATTTAACAAGTATGTATTATTATTAACTGTAAATTATTCGAAAAAATAATAAATCGAAAGTATTAAAAGAACTCTAAATAAGAGATTGACCATTTTAATAGACGCCGCCGCTAGACCAGAGCCTGTATAAAAAATCCGCCTCTACCCGAAGGAAAACCAGAGAAAACCCCGGATCGGGATCAAAACGGTTTTAAAGACACTGAAATGTTTGTTTTCGGTGAATAAAAAAAAAAGACTCATTTGAAGAGGTCTGTGTTCACTGTTGAAACGTTTGTGTTTTAAGCTGTGTTGAACCAATAGTCCGAAGGTGATAAATTTGTGTTTTAGTGAATAAAGTATTCAGATGAACTATTCTTTCTAATGTATGATTAAATTTCTATGACGCAGCCGCGTCCTGCCTCGGAAGCGAAAATTCGACCGGCTCGGGTCCCGCGAGATGGTATATGATAGTCAAGTTTCATATTGAATTTGTACTGTTATGAGTTTTAAAAATTAGGATGCTGTACATGTTTTTAAGAACCAGTAAGTAAAAGTATTTTTAACTTACAATATAGATGGTTTTTATTGTTTTCGGAGTAAAAGAAGATCATTCAAAGAAAAACTGAGGGCAATGCGGGGTAATCAGCTGGCTTATGATAATTTTGGTGCCAAAAATCAAATGTTTTTCTCTTGAATATCCTTTTAAATTCCTTTCAGTTTTGTTTCAATTTTTTGGCCATCACTTATCTCCTCCCCCTTCATTGCCATGTCCACGATTCTCTTTTCCTACTCCACACGACAAAGGAAGTAACTGCATTGAGTTAGCTATGACAGAATTCATTTTATTAAGCACATATTTAGTACTGATTCGATACAAAAAATTATTTAGAACTCTATTTCCAAATTTGCTTTCTTTTAGAAGATTTGTATTCTTTGAAGTTGGCTCCGTCGTATAGCTTTTCTAATCGTAACCTTTGACTATAAAGTACGTCTTGATCTTATAGTTCAGTTTGGAATTTTTAGATTTTGGTTTAAGTACCAAAATATTTGAGTCGCATATCAATTCATTTCAAATCACCATTTCTTGATAAGCATTTTCTCTCATTGTCTTTCGCCGACTAGATGCGTTGAGTTGTAGAAAGAATATATATCAAAGGAAGAAAACGTACCACTGTGAAAGCAAGCAGAATAATACAGAGAAAAAGTGTCAGACAGAAAATGGATGACCTAACTGTCTTGGAGAGAGGCAGAAAAACAGACTGTGGATAAAAGATTTCTTAGAACGTACGAGAATTTCAAGAGTATAATTTGACGGTTTAATAGAATAGGAGAATTTTTGTTGTTTTTAATGAAAACTGAAAATATTTATAACATAAAATAAATGATAAATATGAATTCCAATTAATAATGTAGTAACTACGGCCATATGAAAATGGTAACAAATTTTAAATAGAACCCCGGGGCTCCTACTTTGGTCACAGGTGTGAATTGAATTACGAGACAGAAGCGTCTTAAAATTAGAGAAATATAACAAATATATAGCGGAAATAAAGGACATTAATATCTTTCACGCAATATGGTCCCTTATCAAAGGATAGTAAATGACATATTCCATTTATTTTATACATTGGCGTGTTCAGAGATTGAGGACGAGGTTTGCACATACGAACGACGACGGAATCATTACAGACTTTTCTCAGATTTCTACGTGAACATCTAAAGCGAAATTTATGGACGATTAGCAGACTTTTCCAGAAATTATATGAAGTACTTGTGACTAAATAGAACGAGTAGATGGGATTTTACAAAATAGATATGAAGTAAGGAGGTAATCCCTAACAAAAAAGATGAACAAAAAAGTTTATATCCACATTTGTCCGGAAATCGACGAATAGTCCGCAATAACGCACCATATATATTTCGTATGAGTTGACGAGATACTTTGATCCCAAAGATAGTAAGTACACATTTATATAAAAAAACCACATTAATTAAATTTAAAAAAATGAATCCATAGGAACAGCAGAGACGTCAGTTGTTAATATTTAACATAGTTAATATTTAACATAGTTAATACTTAGTAGCCCTACACGTACATTCCATTACACTATTACATGGTTTTAATTGTTTCGATGTTACCAAAAATATTCTAAGTGGCTTGTGCTCAAGCTTAGAGGGCAGTTAGCGTGCATCAAAGACACCGTGAGTTCTTCTCACTGATTGTGAGGAGCGGTGGCAGATATGCTCTCTTCTGTTCATCTCATGAAATGGTCTCTCCGTCTCTTATTATTTGCCTTATTACTTTCCACTAAGCCCTAGCGGTGGTGCAGGTGGTAGTGCGGTCGCTCATCACCACGTCACGCCGGGTTCGATTCCCGATGAGGCCCGGATTTTTTTTTGTAGTTTTTCACTTTAATGTTCCTGTTCCAATATAGCTGTTACGACTGAAAAGCAAACCTTCCTTCCTCTCTCCACCTCCTCCTACTATCAATAACTATAACCCCTCCGCGTGGGCCAAGTTGTTGGTAAATCCAGCTAACCGGTCCACCTTCTAACAATGACCTACCACCCAACTCCTAACTCCAACTGATCCATGTAGATAAGCTTCAATAGCACTAAGCTACATTTCCCATTTACAATATATTATAGTAATAATGGAGACGTAAAATTTTGTAGATATAAAAACGTACACGTTGGATAATATATTATCAAAGTTTAGAAATGTCTGGTGTCGTATGTCGTCACTTAAGAAACAACACCGCCTAAGTGACTTTCCACCCCCACCCCCCGCCAAAAAAACTAAATTGTGTTTTTTGTATCTGTATGGAAACATAAGCATTTCGCATGTTCTCACGACGTAGTTCGTCGAAAATCCAACAGATAGAGCTGATGTGGTCTTTTTCCTCTAAACATAACATCGCCTATTTCCACTAAATGCAACTAAATGTGACTTAGTTTATTATCCCCCACGTGGTTATACGCAGTTTACAATCGCTTTTTTGACAATAAAGTTTATCTATTCATTTTTTAAAATAATGATACCGCCGATGCTCTCAAAGGTTTTTCAGCTTTCCTGGAAAGTTTGCTTTTTGTCACATATGCTGCGTTGTTTCTCAAACGACGATGTGTGTGATCTATTTTATAACCCTCGAGAATTCAAAAATAATATAAAGGTCAGAATTAAAAACGACTTTATTTGGACCAGATTTCTATTTCTCGACAGCTCTCTCTTTTACCATTTACTTCTGCTTCTTTCGTTTACTGTCTCTCGCTCAATAACACGAGAAATGCTGAGATCACCACTGGTTCATTTTATTCTTCCCCTTCTACCTCCCTCATTTTCCTCTTCGTTTTTCATAAGCTTCTTCTCGATCTCTCGTCGCTTCTATGTCCCTCCGCGAAGCAGCCTCTGACGTCACGCCGTTTGTCGCAGGAAACGAGCCGAGGAAGAAACGCGCGTGACAGCAGCGCGCGTAGCGGACAACTCGTCTCAAGTTTTACTTCCCATGGAACACCACCACGGTATAACAATGTTCTACCGTGATACTACGTCATGAGTATGAGTCTGCCAGTGTCCATCATCTCAATGCAGCTGTTTCAGGCGAATGCTCACGCAATACACGATGGACGTATTTGTAGTATTTGTAGTATTTGTAGTATTTGTAGTATTTGTAGTATTTGTAGTATTTGTAGTATTTGTAGTATTTGTAAATGGGAAATGTAGCTTAATGTTATTGAAGCTTATCTACATGGAGCGATAGGAGTTAGGAAATTGGTGATAGACTAATGCAGGTAGGTGGGCCGGTTAGCTGAATTTACCAACAACTTGACCCACGTAGCGGGGTCAGTAGAAGTAGTTACTAATTGATACTAGGACGTGGTGGGTAGAGGAAGGAGGGTTCGCTTTTGCGTAGTCACAGCTATATGAACTGTGACATTCATGTGAAAAGCTACAAATTTTTCTGTTCCCACCGGAAATTGAACCCGGGATGACTTGATGAAGAGCAAGATCGCTATCACCTGAGCCACCAGTGCTGAATTACGAATGCAGTGAAACATTGTAAGGTTTACTGTACATAATTTCTTTGTATATAAAGGTGTAGAAATACACTTTCTCTGGTCCTTTTTAAAGGATCACTCTAAAATAATTTTACAATTTACTTCAATAAATGGCAAAATTTACTGATTGAAAAAGGCGTATAACCTTCAAGTCAAAAGTAGAATAAAAATGTAACATATACATTTTTCATTGTCTTAAATATATACGCTGATACAATACATTATTAAATCAATACGTAAAAGTAATGTTGTATAAATACCAACGGACATTTTCACAGAACAAAATAATTAATGAATTAAAAGCACGGCACAGACAATGGAATTCTTTATTCATTGTTGGTACTTTACGTCGATAATTCTCTTGATCGTTATCTTTTTAAGCATTAAGTAGACTCAAATGGTGTAACTTTAAACCAAATCAGGCTTATTGAAAACCACATTAATAACTCTAATTTACTTTATAGGTAAGATTGTAGTAGTTGACTCTAATTTAAGTGTTCCTAATTCATCTAATACGCGTTAAAAAGGTTTTCATTAATCGGGTTTACAACCAGTCACACAATTCAGAAAGGGTTTTTTTCGATGGGCAAGTACCAATAACAGATCATGAGAATGCAGAATTCAAATTTCCGAACGATTAGAAAACTGTTCAATATGAGAGAAATTTATAGACGAGAGGAATCATCAAACGTTTTTAGTTTCCAGAGCTAAACAAGAGCGATGCATTGTTTTCGCTCCCAAATCGGCAGGTCGTAAAAGGGCCGGAAACAGGACACAGAACAAGAAAATGGAGGAGTAGATGAATGAACCGGATACGAGGCGCATGAAATAGTACAATAGTAGGAATACAATGGGACATGGATGCAAAGCACGGGTGTCGCTGGCAGACTCGATAACAGCCGCGCGCGCGCATATTCCGCTGTCAAGCCAATCATATTCGCCGCGACCTGGCAACGATATATGGGGCTTCGCTAATGAACAGGGGGACAACGACCCCAAGATGGCAGCAACGGCAACAATTCGAACAAAAGAAGTATATAAACATTAGAATAAATCAGGAAAATGGGAGTGAAAATAGAGATGCGCAGACAATGCGAACCAGAGTTGGCAGTCTCTCTCTATAAAAATGAATGTTTGTCGTTTATGCGTATCTATACCATTCATCCGATTGTGATGAAACTTTAGGAAGTTGTTGGGTACACGCCCGCGAAGGTTTCTGACATGTAAATCTACAATTATACTACAATTAACGTTCATTATATAATCTAATTAAATAAATAATGAAAGGAACGTAAAGTTTTGTCAACATATTTTTTTGTTTAATATCATATTCAATTGTTC
>NNCF01132796.1:100778-125730 GCA_002313205.1 Laupala kohalensis
TATATATATATATATATAAACTACTTCATTACTTTTAATTACAACTTATTGGGAAAAATATTAAAAGTATAGGATCATAAACAAATTTCGCAACCTAGTAGGCAGGGTTTTGAAGGGACGCAGCTGTAGCTCGAAAGGGAAAGTGGAGTGGGCAGACTGGTTCGTTGGGACACAGACATAGGGATTTCTTTTGAATAAGATCATACAAATATCAGTCGAGTGTCTGGACATCCTACGCAGTTAGTTCGCGTGGAGCAAAGGCTAGAGAAAAAGGAAATTGAATAGATGTGAGAGATGATTAACCAGATACGTTATTGACGTGTACTTTGAAAAGGCGAGTGGAAAGTTACTATAGAAATTCGGGGGGATGGTTAGGGTTATTTTGGACATAGAGCCCAGAATCACGAGTGAGGTCAAATGAAAAAAAACCGAGAGGACGAAGGAGTCCATTAGGAAGAATGTTGATTGACACAGGACATAGTGGTAAACAAGTAGGTATGGCTGTCGAGCAACGAAGCTCATGGGTTTACAATGGAAAATAAGGATCTAAGGTTTTTAGGAGAAAGGGAAATGTCAATGTCGGGGGACAGTGGCGTTGAAATCAAGTGTCACTGACCAGAACAAAGAGAGACAAGGGTAACTGTCTTGTATTAAATATTACCCTGCGAAAAGATGTGGGCCACGAGACTGGGTGGTGGCGCAAAAAGGGGATCTAAACTAAGTACTGTGAAAATCAAGCATTGCTATTCGTCTAGAACGAATAAACGTCATTCTATTGGCCAAAGTAAGCCATGGCGTCAAGAAAGGCGGGGCCTTCTAGCTAAGTTTTTTGGGGTTTAGTGGGGATGGGAAGCAGGGTCGCTCTGCAGCATCGCGACGGGATCGAAAAGAACAAGAGGTGACCAAGGAAGGTCAGAATAGAAAAAGGAAGGAGACTTGCACAAGTAAGTGGAAGTAATGCCAGACTCAGCTCGGGCCAAACACGTACTTACGAGATGTAAGTCCCCTGGGGGGACGATTACTATCATCATTTTACTGACTTAGAGTTCAAGACGATTACTACATTCATGATATACAGAGATATTCAGAGATTACTTAGAGCAACGACTTGGTGATATTTCAAGCCATTGATTAGGCATTCAGAATTTATTCTGAGATTTTTCATCTTCATTATTCGTTGAGTTAAATGATGAACTTGTTTCTCTTAAGATGATTCGATGATCATTATTTGATTGATTTTATTTCGAGCGTCATCCGATTTCCGATATAAGTCCTCGGTTCGTGTGACTTCAACATTTCGAGAAAAGTAAATGACTACGTACTTTAATTAACGCCATTAACTTGTCATCAAATTGAGATGGAAACAAGTTCAATGGTTTCTCGTAACGCTACGCTGAGGGTGGACTGGTTATGGTAGCAACGAAGGCGATTGGTATCTGCGGGGCGGAGAAGTGAATGGTCTGGTAGTGTCTAGGGTGAATCATCCCTGAGGAACTCGCCACGCCCTCGTCGTTTTGACTACTGGTGGTCCAGCTTCAATTACAAACTGTAAGGTAATTAGCATTTCTGGCTGCGCCCAGTGCATCTGCTATAGCGGCAAGTGGCAGTGAACTGACTTGTGCGTGTGCAACGATGCCAAAGACTCTTGCGGGGGTTGTTCATGTTTAATGAACTATAATCATCAAAGACAATTATTGTTGCTCATGATTTTTTTGTAATGTAATCATGTTTATATTGAATCTATGCTGGAGCTGATTATTAACCATCATTTAGTAAAACCAAGTATTTTATAATGTGTGTGATTTTTGGGGAAATATGAGCATGAGTAGCTTAGAATATAATTTAAATGTTTTTTATGGGTTGAACAAATAAACCAATATTATCTTTGAATAAGAAATTAATGTGTATTTTACGACATTAAATGGGCCGAACCCCGATCTTTCAAATTTTAATCAAATATAAAATGAAGTGCTTTCTGGCGAGTTTCTGAGTGGACAAGAAAAGTCTAGATTACCATAGCACTCTTTATTTATTATGTTGCAATTGCCTTCGATAGCGTACCTTGCCTCCTTATTTGTTTTGTTACAATTGGCTTTCCCAATGTGGTTCCGTGTAGCATATACGTGGAGAAGGTATGTGCTAACTTCTGTATGGGGATGAGCCTCAGGTCTTCCGGGGTTTAGGTCTGGATGGAAATGGTGTACAGCTGTTGAAGGCGAACGGGTGGTGTAGTGGTTAACATTCCTGCGATTAATGCAGGAGTTCCGGGTTCGTTTACTGGCTCGTAGCCATTTTCACCAGCCCGAAAGTTATCTCAACCCTACTAATTAGTAAATATTTTATTAGTTAATGAGTAAATTGATGACGTAGACAAAAACAGACTCCGTGAAGTTGAGCGTTCGACTTGTTAACTCACTTCTCCCACCTTCAGCTTAGTTTCTCGATCCGACGCTCCATTGTCTCACAGTCGTTCAGAGGTCACTTCCAGCTGTTCTTTTGTTCTCAACTCGTCGCAAAATGGCGGAAGCGACGCCAGATTCTCAAAGAACTTCCTGTTGGACTTTGCCTTCCAGCCACACACATCGCGAGTTGTTTCTAAACGCACTGCGGTTACAAAGCGAAAAGGGTGATGGAAGGGTGGGTAAAATAAAAGGATACGGGATTGTGGAAAAAGGGGAGAAACATTAAGAGTGGAACAGAAAAAACAGGGAGAATCGGAATGGGATATACGTGAGAGGAAAATGAAGTTTAAAGGAAAGTGGGGTAGCGCGATGTTCCAAAAGGTTCAGCAGAACCATTGCTTCCTACAATTACCAGGCTGGATCATGCGTAATTTGGCAACACTGTACCGTTGATCGCATTGGTTAAATGTACGTTGACTTTATTTCAGCGAGTGGATTTCTTACCGATTGTAACGAAGTGCCTTATTGAGATCACATTCATTTCCCTGTATCGAATGAATCTGAACTTAACGTAGCTATTTATTTACTGTGGTGCCACACGATATATTCATTAGCTTCTGTGATACTGACAACTAAATATAAGAATTGTAAGTATTATTTAAACATAATTATAATGAATGCATGTTTGGGACCAATTCATAATTTTTTATCATTTCTTTCTCCGCAAAACTGACCATCCTTTACTACGAACATGAGATTAGAGTCATCATCAAACGTTGTATAAGGAATCCTTTTGTTTCTTTACTTTCCTGCAAACATGAAAAGTCAATTAAATAATACCTACAGGGAAATATTGGCATGGTTTCACGAACATTTTCTTTATAGAATTAATGCCATCATTTAGTCAATTATCACAAAATTCCCATTCTCGGACCATATGCGTGACATTTATTCCCAAGAAGCATATATATATATATATATATATATATATATATATATATATATATATATATATATATATNCATCAATTCTGTTATAAACATTATTTTCCATCGATAGTCTTCGAAAATTTCATACTTCTGTCGCGTTTCAACCAACTTGGACATATTTCCGGTGTCTATCATATCGATCTTCAAATATTCATCCATAAATTGTCTTCTTTCGTACCCTATTCAAGGGTAATCCCATGCAACATGTTTCACTGTATATATATTCTTCCTACGTGTGCATACTTCAACCCTTACAATTTTTTTTTCATCTTTAGATACACATTGAAATTTCTAATTTGTTTAACATCTCTATTTGAGGTGAACCAAATAGAAACATAAGAAACGTGTTTCGTCAAAGTTTCACAAAACAGATTTTTTTTGGTGGTGGTGGGTTGCGTGAAGAATTATATCAAGCCCCTGTCTCCGGCCACATACCCACTGCACATTGCATACACTCTGCGTAAAGGATTTCACAGTCCTCAATGTGATGGTGAGAAATGAACTTTTGTCGCTAACCGTGCAGGTACTTTGGACGATGAAAATAGTTGGTATTTTTAAGTTCCACTTCAGAAAATAATGCTCTGCTTAAGTATTATTTCAAAGAAGTTATTTCGAGATGAATTAATACCGGAATTGTATCTCTATGATAGTTAAATACATACAAATTAAATAATAAAAAAATATTAAGAGCTTTAAAGTGAGTCAAATTACTATCTAGCGTAAAAATTATTCATTATTCAAGTAAACGTGACAACAGAAAATAAATTTGATAAAAAAGTACAAGATGGGACAAGTGAACCCAACAATCGTCCAATAACATTTATATTAAATACATTTTAATGAAAACATTATTACGAATGTATTACAAGTCAGAACACGTGTCGACTAAAATGAATTTTCAAAAAAATGTTAGGATGTATCCATAGATACATCCTAACAATGAATCTTGGATTGCTTTGCAGCACTATCTGGAGGACAAGAAATGAACCGATAGCTTAAATCATACAGATTGTGATAAATCGCTTGAATTGGCTTGTGGGTGCGAGTGGATTGCCGCAGAGAGAGCTCCAATCGTCTCTATAGAGCGAACAGAGCGATCGACTGCAAACAGTTTAACGAAGTCAATACACTAAATTCCTAATCTCCGGAAGGTCTTCCATTGTTCTTCCGTTTGGAGACAAACGAAGATTCGAGACCACTTTGCTTTCGTCTCCTCGCAACCTGTTGAGCGAAACAGCGCTGCCACCAGTTCGTCGCTTGCATCTTTCACGAACTTTGTTTATACAAGAGAAACGAAACGCAGCGGTGGAGGGGGCGGAGTCAGCGATCGAAACTTGTGCTGCGGCTCTTTGGGCTTTCCTTTAACTCCACCCCCTCCACGCTTCTAGGACTTTACTCCAGGATAGAGTCCTTAAGAAAAAGTGAACCGCCACGGCATCTGCGTGCTTAATTTCTCATAGTCATCTTGTTACACGTACTCGCAAGGCTTTGACTTATTTGCAGAAGAGTTCTTTATATGTAGAGAGATAACAAGTCGTACATAATTCCACGGAGTATCGAATAGTTTCTCGGAGGATCTTCTGAGCGCGTATCTTCATCTCAAAGGCATACCGGGTGACTAATATGGCCGCTCTTTGTTTTTGTTTACTTTGGTTTCTCACAGGAAATGAAATGAAATTAGTGGTGATTTAGTAATAATGTTAAAATAAGTTAAGGACAACCGGTCTTATTAATTTTGGTTGAATCAAGTAATCAGACAACTCAAATCTATCCCAACTCTTATACTCTCATGACAAGGAGACCGATACGTCTGTCATCTGCCTGTTCCCCCGTACTAGTGGAGGGTGTACAGCGGACCCAATCAGATGACGCGACGTCCATGTCGCTTCTCTCTTGTAGAGAACTCTACATTGCATTAGATGTAGATGATGTGAAGAGAAGCCTGCTAAGTGCCGGTGACCACTAATGTTTCATCAACAACGCATCAACATCTACGTGGCAGTATTTTCGGAAATTACGAGAAATTCCTCATTACATTTTCGTCGCTGGCGTTTCTCTTTCGTCGAGGACTCTACTCCGCGACAGAGACATTCCCACAGCCCTTTAATTCGTGACCGCGCGCACAACGTCTCTTAACCTGAACGTCCAAACTCTTCTTCTTCGTTCTCGGTCGAGAAGTTAGCAGCGGAGTTTCGTAACGAGAATTCCCTTCGGGGACGCCATGTTGAAGGCAGAAACCCATTGTGAAGACAGGAGACATGCGGAAACGCCCTTAAAGGACTCGAAATCGATTCATTGACTGGTTTTAATTCCAACTTGTGCGAAAAGGGTTGGTGCACAAAGTTTAAATTTAATTTGACATTCCGTTGTATTCGAGGGGCTCCATTCGAATGGAATAGACTAACTAATAATAAATCTAAAGGGAAGTACAAACTTTCTTTCTCTCTCTTTTCAAAATCAATACCAAAACGAAACGCATTGTGCAAGATAACAAAAACCTTTCTAGAAATGTAGGAATTACCTCGAGAGAATTTCAATTTTCTATATTCTATCCGTGCGTTGACCAGTCTTTTTCTCTGGAAACGAAGAGAGAACATAAATGTTGATTCCGCTTAAGTCAATTCACACAGATGAATAACAGATTTGCTTCTCCTCCGACAGCCGATAAAGGTACCGGCTATATAGGGTAGTCTTACGAATAAAAAAAACCCAAACAGATTTTTTTTTTATTTTTCCGCAAAGGTTGGTGTTAAGATGAAAAACTTTCTGCAGTTGCGGGCTTTATAGTAATAAATGTATCATAGAGGTTCTATAGGTAAATTAGTAAACAATTTACTGATGATCAATTCTTTGTTCTTATTTAGCTTAGTAAATACTTTAGTTTCAATAAAATACTTTATAAAATTATAGATTTTCCCCGAAAAGAACTCTTTCACAGCGTCATTTATGAGGGTGTGACATTTTTGAACGAGATAAATAAATAAATAAATAAATTTATTAGTGGTGAGACTCAAAGTTCCGAGGTCTGCTCTTCCGCCTAACCACTCTAAAAATATTTACAATATCATTACAAAATTAATTTCAATGGGAGAGTATTTGCTATATCTACTACTGGGAAAACAAGCTAAGGACCATCCCGGTATTGAACCTTAAGCGATTGAGGGAAACCCAGTGAAAACCCCAGGGACAGACGAATGTTTCTCAGCGAGTTCAATTCTGTGCATCAAGTCCCACGAAACTGATAAATTTTCGAGAACACGTTCGTCTCTCACGTGTTGTTTCACACCTAATATAGAAATACGCGCACTCCCATCAAATGCCATAGCAAGTTGATTATTTCTCAAAAATATCAAAGTGTAACTTCTTGTATGTATTTAAAATACTTCTACTCAAATCCCTCTCAGTGAAAGTTGTGCTCAAGATAAGGGAGTTGAACAAGCCTCGAGATGAAATGTCAAAAAATGGGTATTCTCATACTGACAATAAGCCTTAATCGGTAGTTCAGTGTTATTTTGGCAGCACGATATCTTTTCGCAGCCCTCATTTTCATGTCGCTCCGTCACTCGATCTTTTACTTTAGAGAAAGGAACAAGTGATGCAAAAAAAGTAACTGAACTCGCTCGATCGTTTTTTATCAAGTAATTTTCTTCTTTTCTATTTAACACACCTTTATTAATTATTTATTTAATTTCTTATTTTTATGTGTCGAGGTGAAGCCATCAGGCGTGCTCTTATGCCTAACCCAGAGAGTCTAGGAAGAGCCAATGCAAAAAGCAGGTTTCCCTCACTTTCCCGTCAAGTTGGAGCGAATGCAATTAAACTCGCACGGATTTCTAAATATATTTCAATAACTTTATGTCGGAAACTTTATCATACTTTGTCAAATTTCATTTAGTTGATAAATCTTTTTCGAAAGAGAGATTTCTTATACATGGTTTAATAACGTATCAATTTGACGGGAAAATGGGACTGTAGGTGATCGGCCACACACATACCTGACCGACTCTGACCTAACCACGTGATTTTTGGGTGAATGAATTGGGAAGGAGAGATGTTGAGTAGCCAGGGAATTCAAGGCACCGAATCCTCATTTGTCTGGAGTAGGTGAGGGAAACGCCAGCTGAGAACCTCTCTCAGCTCGGTCGAGCGAGGGATCGAATTCCCCTCATTAATAATAATAATTCTTATTATTATAAAATGCCTTTATTATGTGACGAGGCTCAACCATCAGGTCTGCTCATCCTCCTGAAGATATCTATAATGACAACATCAATATTTACATACAATACATACACTAATACATTGCACGTATGGAGTAAATACGCTAAAACTACCTCTCGACCTAAATTAGTGTAAATTGTTCACTTCACGCCATATTTTTTTGCTCATAATACCGACATCGTTGGTCGCTAGTTACAGCAAACACACAGCGGTATCTAAGGTCTGTCTCACTCACTTAGTGCCAGAGCGTGGGTTCAAACCTTGGTCGGTCTTCAGCTATGGTTTCCCCCGCCTTCTCCAGACAAATGGCGTTTGGGACCTTAATTTCCCCGGCATCCCGACCTCTCTCCGTCTCACTTCCCTCTCCCATGCGATGATTGGGTGGAAGAACATCGTCATAAGACATAATATGAATGAATGAATGAATAAGCTACACTTTAAAAGTAATTTCATGGAAACATACTCTTCTACAGGTGAATGAATGCTCTTCAACTGCGCAAAGCGACAGAGAAGTTCAACCGCTGCTCCGAAAATCCCCAGACTTACGGTCGCCCTTTTTACAACTTCGTCTCTTCCCTTCGCTAATCGCTTCTCCTCTTTCTGCTCCATCTTCCTCCTCTTCCCTTCTTTACACTTCGCCACCAGGTTGCTTTACTCTCAACCATTTCCTTACGTTAATCGTATAGTGCATTCGTTAAGGTCGGACCAACACTGCAAGTTAGTCAAATCACTATTTATTGTAATTGTTCTCCTTATTTGTCTAGTAATTGTTATATAACACAACATTATTATTTAGGACGATGGAAGGCCGTGATTTAATTTCAAGCTATCACCTAACAGTATATTAGAAACAATATTTAGAAATATTCACTCAACTCGTCTGAAATGCACAAGAGAGAATACGAACATGGCGGCAGAGAGCGAAGATTTCGTCATTTCTGCATCACTCCTTTAATGTCCGGTAACATATAAATAAAAGTGATGAAAAGAATACTACGGAAAATTTACTTCAAATCAAAGTGAAATTCCATCACTTTTGTAATTTAAAAGTTGGTCTTTGTTTGAAAATAAATGTTTTCTTTATTACACCATCCTCTATAATTGCAATTATTTCATTTTAATGGCCGGTGAGGTATAGGTTTCATGTGAGGTATAGGTTTCATGTAGATGTTACTCTATTTAGTTATGGCAATTTTAGATATTTTAGTAATTTAATTCTACCTTAACACAGCTTCCTCAACTTCGTTGACGTCCTTTTTCTTAAAAAAAAAAAAAAGGGGAGATCTAACGATTTTCTCTTTCCGCTCTTTTGCATGTTACGTCCCATTCTCTTCGCAGTCGTCGCTCGTACAGTCACATCAAAAGCCGCCGGAGTCTTCAACTCGAGAGCGCCAATAAAATCGAGGCTTAACTTTACTTAGAGGAGCGGGAAATATCGCCGCAATAATAAACGATGGCTTAAGGGCTCTGGCGCGCGCCGCTGCGCATGTTGCGAAGATGTGGGGGTGAAGGCATCCCTTGGCAAGCGAGCGCCAACCGCCAAGGTTCACAAGGGTTGTAAAGCACCGGCCAATTAAAATGGGGGTGAGAGCGACGTGACCAAAGGGTTGAGCTAACTCAGGGGTTCTAAAATCTTCTTTTTCCCAGCCGCATTTGACTTTCCCGGTTTTTCCAGGGTGGGACGGAAATCTGGCGCTTAGGTTACGGAGGCCTAAAGACACTAGCGCTGAGCTATGAATTCCGTCATTCTTTGCGCCACACGATGTTTCATTAACTAATCATTTGACACGCTTAAAATATCGGTAATTTGTTTAAAAAAATATGTTTTAAAGAATTATTTCTGGATTGTTGGGGACTATTTAAATCCATTAAAGCATATACTCCTTCCATGAGCCTACACGTGGAGAAGATATGTGACAACTTTCAGTTAGGTGAAAATGGCAACCAGCCGGGAATCGTACTCGGGATTCCTGCTTTGATTGCAGGAGTGTTAACCATTACACAACCCGTTCGCTTTTCACAACCGTACATCATTTCCACCCAGACCTAAAATAAATACAATCCAATAAATATTTATTTTTGTTCTGACAAGTCAAATGCGTGTTGCAGTGATTACTTGTGCAAGGCAAGATTTGTCAGAGGGAAAATTGTGAAATGAGCTCTTTCTATAGCAGCACTCATTTTGGTTATTCTGCAAATGTGTTAATTAGACCAAAGTAAAAGTTAGGCGCGGGACAGAAGCAGCCTCTTCTCGATGCACACGCGTTGGCTCTTAAATTCATCTCACGACCTATTTTGTGCCATTGAGTGCACAACGTTTTGTCTTTAGGTTGAAGTCGTCGTCAGATGTAACAACTTGTAACTAGAAACATAACGTCAGAACAATTAAGCATAACATTAAACGTAAACGAGAACAAAATCGTTTTACAAGGATGCAGAAGTTAATATTTCATTCACCCTACAGTCGGAACGTTGTGAACGTAATAGCATCATAAGGTCGAAAATCGCAAAATTATTTATTTATTTTGATTGTATGGTGGACGTTAGTAGTAGTAGAATACTTGAAAAAACTTGGGAAAATTAATTTCAAGTTTTGTTTACTGTTCTGTGTCAGTTCAAGAAAGAATTCCTACTCGTGAAGAGTAGGACAACAAAGTTTGTTTCGTCGGCAAGTAGCTAATTCGTGGACAAGACGACAAATATTTTGAGATGAAAATTATTTCGTAAAACAAAACATACTTAGAGGACACCCACGGTAAAGAAATTGCAATGTTGTTTCGTTGGTCGACGCAATATTCTTGCTCCAACCCCTTTTCATGGCGATTGTGTCACAAGTCGTCTATTGCAGCGTTGCATTCCAATCTCGCTTGCAACGAAATGCTACGAGGCTCCCGCAGAAGCTACGCTCGTCCTGCGCCCTAATGAAGGGCTGGGGACGGAGAGAAGCGTTAAGCGCGGCACCATTTAAGCCCTACGCCACGCTACGGACATATTGTCTTCGGGCAGAAGGCTGCCAATCCGTTTACACCCTTCCTCTGCGCTCGCTACGCACTCTCGTGCTAAATCTAGGAACTACACTGCTTCGATAAGTTTTTTTTTTCTCAAAGCGATGAAACTTATAAAAATGAAAAAAAAAGGACATCAAGTTATTACATTCACAGAATTACGCAGATCTTTTCTAAAGGTTATAAAAATTCCTCGATACCTTTGAAACCTATTTTCTGTGCAACAAATAGTATTCAAAGTTAAGTAGCAGTAAAGCTGGAGTGGGGACACGTACAATTATTGTTTTACCATACTCACTTGAAATGTGAAAACTTAATTATGTACTGATAAATGTGAATTATTTGGAAAATCTGTTGAATGGAAAGGGAAAAAGTAATAATAATAATAATAATAATAATAATAATAATAAGCATCTTTATTTGGAGGCGAAGTTAAGACAAATGCTGTCTCTTACACTTAACCTCTTTGTGAACACATTTACATGGTAAAATAACTATATATGACATTAACAATGCGATAAAAAATAGACTAAGAAAAATAAAAAAGGGATCGATGAAATTATTTGAAATCAAAAAAGGTCTCCCCTTAATAATTATTGTAACAAAAAAAAACAAAGTTTAGATAATATTGATGGATTACAAACTCAGAGAAAAAAAATAATTAAAATTAGTTTCTTATAAGTAGATTTGAATCTCGCATAACTATGAAGCGGTGGGACCAACACTCCAAGTTAGTCAAATCACGGAGACGTATAATTGTTTTCTTTACTATTATTCCAATTGTTTAAAAACACGACAATATGAATAATAACGAAGAAAAAAAAGTATTTAATGTGTATCTCTCAGGAAATAACAATATAGTACAAAACAATATTGAGGAACTCGTTTTCAAAACACAACAGCATTAAGTACAAACATGGCGACGGCTTCGTGAGTTATGCATCTCACCTATAAGACAAACAGAAACATATTTCTTAAATGTCCGGGAACCTAAAGATAAAAATGATGTAAAAAGTACTATTGACAATTTACGACAAATCAAACAAATCTTCTATCACTTTCGTGATTTAAAAATTGATATTTAAAAAAAAAGTGTTTTCTCCATAAGACGCAATGTATTACACCGTCAATTATATTTGCAATTGTTTCATTTAAATGGCCGGTGAAGTATGTTTTTCTAACGTTGACCCACAATAAGTACATGTTAATCTGTTTATTTATGTCAATTTCAGATATTTTAAAGATTTAATTCTACCTACGCTAGTAGTACCTCATGTGTCCGCTAGACTTCAGTTGCGTTACGTGAGACCGAGAATCCACTGGTATTATCTACGAGGCCGAATCGTAGAAACATAATAGAGAGGCTGTGGAGAATTTTTTTTTCAAGTACGAAACCTAAAAGTGAAGCGAAACCCAAAGAATTCTGAGGTCTTAACTATGCGACTTGTTTATGAAGCGTTCAATGTAAAGTGTCGTTTCTTTCTGGACGAATTTTAAATTAACTCGTAATTACGTACGTTTACAAAACTGAAAACTGAATATTTTGTAGGCTTCCTTCCTGATATTAAATTGACGAAAGTAGAGAAACAAGAAAACTAATAAATAAATTTAGAATATTATATAAGAACCTGGGGCAATGCCGTGAAAAATGAGATAAAAAAATTCAGACCTGTTGACAGGTGTCACAGAACACACATCACGGTAAAATAAATCAATTTTCAGGACCAATTATTCTTTGAATGTTGACGTTATTTTTTGTCTGTTTTATTTGCGATTTGTTTTAACACTTTTAATGTCCAGTAAATATTGTTTTAAGTTTGTCTTCAAATCCCGGGATAAACGGGGTAGTTCTGCTAGTATCTTATACGTTATTAACTAAGATTCTAGAAACCAAATTTTTTTTCTTTTGTTATATCTTCTCCATATGAGCTGGACCAGGTTAAGTGAATTTGAAACTAGAATTTAAAACCAGTTTTGTGTAGGAGAAGTGGGAGAGCTTGTTTTCTTGATCTATCCAGGTCGAATACCTATCTCTCATAAGTCGAAAGTAAATCCTGTGGCTAAGGTGTTAGCGTACTTGCTCATCATCAAGTCATCCCGGGTACAATTCCCGGCAGGGTCAGAAGAAAAAAATTGTAGCTTTCCACATTAATGTCCCAGTTTTTACAGCTGTGACTCCGGAAAAGCGAACCCTCATTCTTTTATCCACTCGCTACTATTCCCAGTGTTAATCACTCTGTTACTAACCACTCCTACTAACACCTCCACGCGCGCCAAGAGACCCACCCACTAACAATAGTCTACCACCCACCTCCTATGTAGATAAGCTTCAATATCACGCTACATTTCCCATTTGCAAATACTGCAATAAAAAATTTACGAAAAGATTCGCATAATCCGCTGACTCGAGATATTCATTTGCATTTATAATATTCCGTAAAGTTTATCTCGTAGATCATACGATTCGTGGATTGTCGAAGCTCACATTTCGCATAACAGAGTAACAGCTCACTCTCATATTGGAATAACACAAGATGTGCCATTGCGCGTCGAGGTCGAGGGGTCGTTGGCCAGCCAATAAAGACTTTTTTTGAGAGGGAAGTTGGGGAGGGTGCTGTGCAGATTTATGTAACATCTTTGACGGTGTTGTGGGCGTGAAGCGATATCATAATACTCCCGCTCCGAAAAATGTCTCGAATATGATGGGCTCGCACTATCAATGCTCAGGACGGTCACACCTGTGTTATTCTTCTACGAATTTGTCCGGCATAAGCATCGCAACTGATCTCTAGCGGAAGCATCAGTTATCTTGATCGTCTACAGAGACGAAGTTTCACATCTTCTGCGAAGTAACCAAGATTCTATAATTTTTGTTATCGCTCTCAATTTTATCAATATTTACCCACTTTGCTCTGCACTTCCTGCACACTTTTAAAAAGAGTCCTGCCATATCTTAGATCAATTCATCAGGTTATCCGTCGAATTCAACGTTTTAAAATAACATTTATAGTCTTCCCTATAGTGTTTTGCATATTTGTTTACAACAATTCACATGGCAACAGTTTGAAATTGAATCGCCAGGAACACAGGTTCGCGGATTCAATGGAGTGAAAGTGACGCAGGATGTAAGTCGACTAACCTCAATTAGTTATTGATTTCATCGCGATATTCTCCTCTGGAATCGGCGACAAGGTCGCAGGAATTTCTTTCAAAATTTCGTTTCTGAAATAGTTCTTGTTAGTGACGAAGAAATCCGAGAGAGTTCACCAGTGTAGTTCCTGCACAGAGTAAATAGCGAATTTTATCGTCGTTCCCAAGAGAGGAGATGAGCTGCACGTATTCGCATGGGGTTAGGAAGAAGAGGACGAGGAATAAATCGGACTCCAAAACGGAGACTGATATTTGGGGAGATGTATTCAAAAAATTACCTTTTGTGGAAATACCCTTAATGTGTTGTGATTTACCCAGAAAAGTGAAGAATTGCAATACCGAGAAGAGAATGGAAACTGCTCCTAAGAAACAGACAATAGAAAAGATGTACATTTTCAAACAGGAGAAAGACTTTCTGGCGAATATTCTTGTGAGAGAAATGTTGAAAGAGAACGTAAACTTCAGTCAGTACGTGGTGTGTATTAACGATGAATTATTTCGAATTATTTTGAGAGAGAAACGTTTTAAAGGGAGTAGATCGATTAATAAAACGGAGAAGTCGTGGGGAGAGAGAGAGAACGTTTTATATGCACCGATTGAGAACGAATGGCCAGGGACTGCGGAGACTGAAGATGAGGACAGTGAAAAAAAATATGATGTTGAGGATGACGAAGAGGAGTACGAAGCTGAGAATGAGGATTGGTATGAGGAAGATGAGGAGTTAGCGTCGGTTCGCGAACGATTGCGCAAGATCCGTAGGTTTTTCAGAAAGATGGTTCGAGCTATGTCTGTCAAAAGCAACTTCATGGTGAGAATGGGAGTGTCACGGTAGATCATTCTGTTTTCATCTTCTTTTTCTCGGCGACAAGACAAGACAGGTGCTGTCAATGCTAAGATGATATTGAAAAAAAGATGAGATTTTTAAATATCTGTTCTGATTTCTAAATGTTAGTTTCTCGTTTTGTTATTCCAGAAAAAGGCGAGGTAACACTCTTTACCCAAAACCCACTCAAAATGTTTCTTTAAAAATTATTTTGCGATAATTACATTATGATACCAGTACGAATGTGACGTGGAAGATCATTTTCAATTGATAAGAGTTCATTTTGAAACCGAATTGTTTGTAATAAATAGACCTTACATGATTACACGACGTATACATATGTATACTCTTATTTATTTTACATTGCTGAATAATAATATTAATAATAAGAATAATAAATGTATTATCAAAAAACATTAACGGTTAAACAATTATATTTTATTATGGTATTCATAGTAGACTACATATCGACAAGATGTCCATTTAACTTTTGAAAGTGTTTGTCTGGCTTTGAAATTTGAGTATACAATTTAATTCCAAGAACTTAACAGAAAATGCACTTCACAGGTTGTTCATGAATTTCATCGGTTCTTTAACTGAAGTGTGTTATATCACTCAAAAAAAATAAATAAAAAAAATTGAAGAGTACTTTAGTAAATAGGTACACTATGGTTACGTGTACACTGGGTTACATATACACTATGTGAGGTGGCCACTACTTTGATAATTCATATTCATTCGTTCCATTTCATCGTTGTCCAAAAGTATTAATAACCTATTTCAAAAAATGTTTCTTTTATATTTGATAACGTATGTGGTAATTCTTTCCTATCGAAACAGATTTTTTAGGCAGAATACGTATTTTCAATTGCATGGTTGTCATTTCAGTGCTCAGCTGAGATGAACTTCAGGCAAAACGCTTAAAGAAGATGATATTTAGAGCCGAAAATTGTATTGTAAAAACATCAATATGCACATATTTTCAATACTACTTTAAAAAAATGGGCTCTAAAATATGCTCGATAAATCTGACTATAATATAGTTGAACATTCCTAATATTACTTCAGTATTGGCTAGCCTGCTCCTGCTTCAGTACTTGCTATTGGCTAGCCTGCTCCTGGCGTTAGCTGCGGTTGTGAATGAGCTCTCTCTATTTTTCAATTTAATCTTTCTAATTATTTAATTTTTTCGAGTTTTTTGTGATTCAGTAGTTGTATTTGGATCCTAACTTCCATTGTAGTGTATAATTCTTTGTTCTGTGTGAGTGTTACGTGAAGAAACACTAAAAACATTTCCTAAGGTTTTCAAACCCAACGGACCGAATATAATTTAATATTGTTTTCATTCAAGTGCTTCAATGAAAGGTGTGATAATGTTTACGTAAGTACAAACGGAATCATAAATTTAACTTTTTGGTGCATTAAAATTAATTATTTTACTGTATTTAGATTTTCTGGTGCGTATACTATTACATCATTATTAACTTATAAATAACGTACTCTATTGTTGCACTGCTAAAGTTTCGTCGTCGTAAATAGAATCATTCCAATATTTTACCATTTGTTTTCGTGATCTTTTTGTAGTTATTCAGTACAATCTAACATAATATTGCCATAGTTATTGTTGAATTAATTTATCTGCAGTTGTCCTAAATTATTTCTGTCATTTTAGTTGTCGGTTTGTTTATTTACTTATTTAAACCCTGCCCCATTGTTGCACCCACGTTTTCGTCGTCATAATTTCATACAATTATTACATCATTTTACAATTCGTTTTTCTTGATTCTTTCGTATATATTTACATTTTAACACAATATACGGTAGTTATTGTCGAATTATTTAATCTTCAGTGGTCGCCCTAAATAATTATTTCAATCATTTTTGTCTTTGGTTTGTTTGTATATTTAATTTATTTATTATCTAATTTGCAACTTCCGTAGTAATAAATATATTATTATACTAACATTCTTCATTCAGTGTTAGTTGTCAGTTTTCGTGTATTCTCATTTGCTTTTGTCGTTAAGTTGCTAACTATCTCACAACAATGGACACTATCGCATTCCTCAAATCATTCCAAGCTGATCTTCAGAAGGCGTACAATTACATGGTACAGTATATTGACACACGAATCAGTGCGCTGGAAGAGGTCAATAAGAAAACGATCGGTGGTTGGACAACAGGTAGGAATTCTCGCCGTCCTTCCAACTGCTACCATCCAGTTAGACCAACGACACATGCACCACCCCAACTCTTCACTCAGAATAGGTTTAGTGTGTTAGCTGACATGTCAATGTTTCCTCCCTTACCTACTCGTTTCATCCCCTCCCGTCCAGTACCCAGACCTGTTCACAAACTACGCACTGATAAGCACAGCCGACCAACACCACGTAAAGTAGTGCTACCCAGAGATGAAACCAACACTTTCACGCAGAAATCAAACGTGCTCATATTAGCTGATTCGCACGGAATTCACAAGTCCTCCGTATTGCGTGGATTGCTTTCTAGCCAGTTCTCAGTCTCCGGTTTCTTTAAGCCAAACGCTCGTTTGACTGAAGTTATTCGAGAACTGGACACCACTAAAAAACTCACAGAGTGGGACACAGTAATCATCATAGGTGGGCAGAACGATATTAACTTGGGTGGTCATTTCAACGCGTCTGAACATCTACAAAAACTAAAAATGACCTCCCTGCACACCAACATAATGCTCTCTAACCTGCCTCCACGCTTCATCGTTCCACAAATAAACCACGAAATTAACCTGGCAAACATCTCCCTAAAACATCATCTGGTAGACACAAAAATCACATTTTTTTATTTGCAACCACACCTGACTGCCAAGGACTTTACCCAGCACGGTTTACACCTGAGACCGTCTGGGAAACAGCACTTCGGTTCTCTCCTAGCTTCACATCTGATCTCACAACATCCACATGCCCCACTACCCACTCCTCCACCTCCTCCTGCACCTACCTCATCTCCTCCACCTCCCTCTGCACCTACCTCATCTCCTCCACCTCCTCCTGCACCTACCTCATCTCCTCCTCCTCCACCTCCCACTGCTCCTACCTCATCACCATCTCCTCTTCCTATCTCCACACCCATTTCTTCTCCTGTCCCCATTCTTTCACCTACTGCTTCCTCATCTCTCACGTCCTCATCTATTCTCCCTGCAGCCCCCATACACCGTTACAACTTGCGCTCAGGAGTACGATGTGGTACTCGAAGGTGACAATCGCGTTCAGGTGCAGTGTGCAGTCTTGATCCGGAACTAGAAGCTGTACCAAATTCAAATTCTTCTCAACAATCTAACGTCGATTCCATTTCTCGTGTGTCACAAACTCTTTGCGAAAATAAAATAATTACTTTTCATTATAATGTCCAATCCCTTTCAAACAAATTGACAGACATTGAAATTCTGGTACACGAAAGTCGATTCGATTTGCTATGCCTCACAGAGCATTGGCTTTCAACTAACAACATCAACGATACTGCTATTTCTAATTATTATTTAGCAAGTTCTTACTGTCGGCAAAATTTTAAAGGCAAAAATCCCCACGGAGGTACGTGTATCTACGTTCGTAATGATATTTTATCTTCTCCACTGACAGGCTTCAAGAACTTCTGCGTAGATAGTGTGTTCGAATTTTCTGCAGTTATTCTGACCGACACCGATATTGTTGTTTTGTGTATTTATAGACCTCAATCAGATCTTGACATATTTTTTCGGAAATTCGAAATTGTTTTAAAACATATCACACATAAATCTACTAAATCTATCGTTATATGTGGTGATTTCAACATCGATTTCCTGAGTACATCCGATTCTGCACATTCACCAGTTAATCGAATCAAGAATCTTATCGACTCCTTCAACCTTATTACTACGATAAATGACCCCACGCGCCTCTCCAGCGCATCTCAAACATTGCTAGATCAAATTATAGTCAACAATGGAATCTCGTATCACTCTGAAGTGTTTATCGCCCGTTCCCGTTGCGTATATTTTGCAAACGTTTACTCCCATTTACGTTACGGCATTACCTTCTGGGGTAATTCCGGTCAGAGTACTAAAACTTTCAGAATTCAGAAAAGGATAGTTCGGATAATTTGTAAATCTCACCCCCGAAACTCTTGTAAACCTTTATTCAAGGAATTAAATATCTTAACACTTCCCTGCATTTATATTTATGAAACGGTCGTATTTGTTAAGTCCGAATTACTGAAGTGCCACCCTTGCATCATACAAAACAGTCTCTTTCACGAACACAATACTCGCAATAGTAATAATATTCATCACCCTAGAGTGTCAACCAATCTTTGCCAAATAGGACCATATTATTCGGGAATCGTTCTATATAATTCCCTTTCCAAGAATATAAAATATATTATGAAATTGAATATTTTCAAATCCACGGTTAAAAACTACCTCCTGCACCAGTGCTTCTACACTGTAAAAGAATTTATTGATTTTAATAAAAGTTAAATCCGTCTTGTGCTTTATCACGCCATTGCTGTAGTACTTTTTAAACAACTTATAACAATTTCAAAAACTATTTTCTNTAAAAGTTAAATCCGTCTTGTACTTAATCATGCCATTGCTGTAGTACTTTTTAAATAACTTATAACAATTCAAAAACTATTACTTGCATGATTGTGTTGTCTTATGGCTCATATTAATTTAGTTTTATGTGTACTCAACTTTGGCACGGTTGTGTACATAAATTCTGTAGCCCCATCCTGGCCCGGGTTTTTCTCCGGTTTTCCTTTGGGAAGAGGCGGATTTCTTATACAGGTTCTCTAGGTTTTTTCTAGGGGCGTGTTTTAATAATCTATAGTTCGATAATAACTTGTACATGTAAATTTTTTGCGTTAAATTACAAACATATTCACATTCTATTAGTATTATAACTCGCAGCTAACTTTTCATCTTACCCAGGAACTTTTGCTGAAATTTTTTGAATCCACCGCCGCCTTAGGGCCCTTGATCGGAATTGATGGGATGGTCCCTTGCTTGCTCCCGGAGAGTAAATTAGTTTATTGTCCTCCACGTGGTCATACGCAGTTTGTACTGTTTTTTTGACAATAAATTTATTATTATACATCGATTATTAGCGCAGCAGACTGACAGTGATCAGGATGATCAAAATATGGGAATAAAAGATTGAAACAGTGTAGACAGTTCTACCGATGAATTAAGAAACAAAAATATTTGCAAAACTGAAATATTGAGAAAAATTCGTGGTTGATGAGTCACACAACAAGAAAAAATTATCGAAGGACACACTGCCATTCAATCATCACTACCAAACCGAATTTAATTTTTGTTCTATGAATGTTATTAATGCAAAGGACAAGGGATAGAATTACGTGAATAATGCTACGGACTTTCTCACAATACACGTCACACACGTATAACCGCATTTAAAACGTGTTCTATAAAGCAAAAGTAAATAAAAAAATGTTTGGAAAACCTGATCTGGATACACCGGAGATCCGGAGGGACGATGTTCTACTATGTTACTTTTTGAGACGCGTGACCTGAATCCCATTACACCGAAGCTCCAAGTTACTCAAATAAGGTCGAAAGTCTTCACTTTTATTGAAGTTTTCCTTGTTTTAGTTAAAACTATTCTAAATACGATTCGAAGAATTGCATGACTCAATGTTGCATCATCATCTCTGCAATATTAGTTTTAAAAGTTCAATAGTCTCAGCCAACTCTTAATTGAATTACATGGGAATGTATATGTGACAGCTTCACACGTAACACACACGAAAAAATGTTAGCTTTACTTATCTCAGGTCTTTCCGTACAAGAACGTTATCACTCATTCTAAATCGTTTCAAGAAATAATTTTTCGACTTTCCAACACATTGCTCTGAAAAATAGAACTGATGTACAATAAAATAAACCATCAGATTTCACAACTATTAACACAAGTACGTCAAGGCCGTAAAATCAATTCTGAACTCGTCACTAGTTTAATTCAGATGCAACCTGCAAAGGGTCAGGAGTAAAAACAAATCGCGTCCCAGAACATTTGGCTGACTCAGGCAAATACTTGTTTGAGCAAGTTGCATATGTTCTTAGGCGCATACGCTCAACGTCGTGCTATTTGCTTTTACACGACGTTTAACAAGTTTCTGCTTCGACATCCAATTTGTTTCGAAGCATAGAGAATATACTTATTCAATATTTTCTGCTTAGTCTTTTTCTTTTCACGAGTGAGCAGTTTAAATTTATAATACAGTTAACTCAGATGTTTAAGCAGATGAATAACTGACAACGTTTCTCTGTGAATCTAATATCGCTTACTATCGAAAGTCGAAACTATAAACGAATTGCTCTGCTTCATTTGTCTTCAGTCTTCATCACGTTATCTTTTGTTTCTGTTGAATGTCTCTTTCGACGCCCACATGTCGGGTCTGTGAGAGTGAGTCTAGAGAGTGTGGCCCATGCGCGTCCAGGTCTCCACCATTTTTCCGTCAAGTTGGAGAAAATGCAATTAAATCTATATGAATTTCTAAATACATTTCAATAAACTTTGTGTCGAACTA
Organism: Laupala kohalensis; assembly: GCA_002313205.1. Classification (NCBI taxonomy): domain Eukaryota; kingdom Metazoa; phylum Arthropoda; class Insecta; order Orthoptera; family Trigonidiidae; genus Laupala; species Laupala kohalensis. The sequence goes on from NNCF01132796.1 coordinate 121,930, forward strand.
CTTCTGCATGTTTTTTTATAATCAAACTTCACATAAATAATTAGTCTTTTTCGAAAGAGGATCTTCATATGTATATTTGAATAACGTGTCAAATTTGCGAGAAAAGGGTAGTATTTCTTGATCTACCACATCTGCCGAACCTATGCGCTATCTACCAATAACTGTAGTTATCTGATTGTAAGAAGAGATGGATACAACACTTTTTGCATTCTATTTTAACACATTTTGTACTAAACTCGTACAAATATTCTTTTGCGTATTTAATATGACCTGACATTGTATTTTGATCAAAATACCCTACATCCAACTGAAAATAATTGTTTTCAAAATTTATTTTTTCGTTCAAACCAAGTTACATCCAGACTCAAACCTAGGAGAAAGCTATGATTGACTGAGAAAACTTTTCACATATTTTGGTAGGTGTAACTATACAATAATTTGCTAACACTAAATTTTCGACAGAAAACTCCATTGTCATTGTTTCTTGAACAGTTCACAGATTTTGACGCGAGATACTATATTGCCCATTTTTATTAATAGTAACTCACCAAATTGAGTGGCCATTCTATTAATCTTTTCAAAATGAATAGAAGTTAAACAAGCCTTCATAGCGATATTTCATTCCTTACGTTGTGCAATTCGTAAAATGATATAAAAATTAATGCATCTATTGATTTTTTTCAAAACAATTTACATCCAAAAAGAATTGTTCTCTGTTTGGCGCAAAACACTTTATAACAATTTCATTTTGTTTTTTCTAAACAAAAATAATACTAGCAACAAAATTTTGGGCCGCGTACAATCAGCAAATGAAATAAGAAAATATATTGCAAACTCCTTTTTCATGTGTAACCTCGAAATGTTATTTCATCTCCTGATAAGTTCTTTAAATGGATATAACGCGTTTTGCATTCTACTTCCTCATAAAACCCAGGATTTGATTCGCCGCCATCTACATCTGACCTTAGTTGTCACGAGGACAATGTCATTTTTGTTAACGTTTTTCGAAAAATGTTGGTTACATTTCCAGATTTTGAAACGTCATTGTCACAGAGACTTCTGAGAGAAACACTTGTCTCTAAAGAGAAATCTAAACCCTGATTCTTTCAGAAGATCTTAATTAAGTCCTTGCTGTTTAGATTCATTCACTCTGGAATGCAGAATTCGTAGCAAACCACTTTGGAAGTAATCTAAATTCATGACAAGTCAAGACAAACTTTGATATGAACTGGAAAAACGAATCTCGTTGAAACGTACCTCTGCTCGGTAAGTACTGAATAATTTAGTTCTATTATTTTATCTTACTAAACAATTAAGTACCATAAATTCCAAATCATTTTAATATAAGAAACAGAAAGTATTTTTAATAAGATACGTGTCTGAAATAAATTGATGAATTTCAAAACAAACAAGAACACTAAATATTTTCCAAAATACACATAAAATATAAATAAACTTTTTAGTGTAATTTTAACGTCTGCTAAATTACATTTAAATAGGTAAACCGACCTCTTTAATTTCTTAAAGAACATATTTTAAATAGTTCTTTGACAAGTTTTTTGACAAGTTGGGTTTTAATAGTTGTATTCATTTCACAACAATAAATTATATTATGTGTTACGTGTGTTTCATGTGGTATTTTGAAAAAAAAAACATAAGACTGTCTACTATAAGAAAATAGGAGGTCGATTTATCTAGTTAAATAAATAAACTTTATTTAGAAAATAGAAAAATGATCTGAAAAGAATAAAATTATTTGAATTCTTTTATTATATCGGAGGTATAAAAAAGTGTTCTGATTTGCTTAGAATCGTGACCAGTGCGTCCGATATCCTATCAATTTTGAAACTGATGGAGTTGGGTCTCATCCGTGTTTCCTGAACCAATTCTTTAGACTTTGACAGTGATCATCGTGGGTGAGTTACAGGAAATCCATTGTTCATAGGGGAAAGGAGGAGGACAAAATACAGATAGTATGTGTTCAGACATTTTTGATAAGTTCTCATTAAACAAGTTAGTCGAATCTTTTAAGGCAATGTATTGAATCATTTACTAAGTGAATCATCTCTGAAGAACAATCTCTTTGGCCAATTTAAGTGATTTATCTCGATTGTTGATAAACTTGGGAAATTTTCCTTTCAAGCCATAGGTTGATTCAAATATTTTGCCATACACTTAAAAAAAAAGAGAAGAAGAATTATTTATCATCATATCATTTACTGAGTTAATTACAAGTTCCTTCGCCGACTACATTGGAGTGTTAATGCTGTATCACGCAAGAGTTGGGCGAAGCCAAACCTTCCTCGTCTCGTCTCGAGTCGTCACTCCTAATCGACTTAGCAGAATGTCACATCGATTCATCGAATCAAATTGGCAACAGCGCACTAGTTTAAAACTATATAAAGCACATGGCCTCTTCCCTACTCTACGCTACTTCTACACGAGATTCAGTTCTAGTACACGACTACTATGATTACTACTATTAATGAGAGGATAAACTTCTGATCTCGCCTCTTATCGTAGTTCGAACTCTTTACTGTCGGCGCCAAACCGACAGTATGATTGTGAGAATGTGACCTAAAAGAATGAGAAAATGGAGGAGACGAAACACTGAAGTGAACCAAGTCGATTTGAAGGTGACAGGTCGCTAAGATGCGTGTAAAGTAGTGGATGAATCGGCCTAGAAATAATGTCGCCAATATTATTATGTTACGAATTACGTTAACTTTCACATTATTTTTACTGACATAAACTCAACATCACTTGAAAGGTTCAGTCCGATTAATATTAATCGGGCTCTCCCCTCTAATTTTATTTTTCGTATGGGTAACTTAATACTCCTAATATAACATGTCCTTCGGTAAAATCTTAATTACTGAAACGATCAAAGGATTAAATTAGAATAGAAAAACACACTAATTTGCTATATTTCAAGAAATATTTTCAAGCATTCATCCGCTAATGACTTCTCTGTAAAAATTCACAAAAAATATATATTTCTCAACAGTAACATAAATAATTATTTCCAGGAATTGTTTGAAAAAAAATTTCAGTATGAGGAGAGAAAGAAACAGTTTATCAAAACAGCTTTTTACGCCATATTTCAAACCCGTGATTGTCTGAGAAGTGCAGATTTCATCGAAAGTAATATTAGTTAATAGCATTATGTAAATAATAGGAAAAATAAAATTTAAGAGGATACAAATCCGGAATGAGCTTCTATTTTAAAAGTTTTATTGGACTAATAAATTCTGTTCACCACGCTCTCTAGAATAACACATTCTCTTCTTTTATTAAGAATTTTTACGCTTCTGTGCGCCAAGCTCTCTTCCCTCACTCCTCGTGTGTCATTAAAATAGACCATAATGTGTCACTCCAGTTGATTTCCCACACGATGGCAGCGAGCAAAACAAAGAAAAACATTTAGAAATCACGTAACACAAAGTACAATGACGTAAAAGAAATTCGAAATTACAAATAAAATAAACACTGAACAAAATTCACATAGGTACATAATAAAATATATCAGTGAGGAAGAGATTAATCCACAAAAATAAATGAAAAAACGATAAAACTGTGGAATTTATTTTTAGAATGTAATGGACAGTGACCATGAGGAAAAATAATAAATTTCGAGACTGTTTATATATATTTATTGTACCAAAAAAATGAAGAGGTTTGCCAAGCCCCATGTTGGAGCGACAATTATAACATAAATTTTAATACAGGTTGCTAGTCTCCACGTTGCGGCGACAATTGTAACATAAATTTTACTAGCTGTCTTGAATAATAATAATAATA
>NNCF01132796.1:138602-161200 GCA_002313205.1 Laupala kohalensis
CAGTCGGTCCCGAGTTCGAGTCCCGGTCCGTCGCAGTTTTCACCTAAAGGCTGTTGACGTTGCAAACACTCCTCCACGAGTAGGTACTCGGAAGTTGTGAGTTAATGTGGGTGGTGTAATGGTTCGATCTCGAGTTCCATTCCGGGTTCAACTTAAATCCTTGCCAAGCACTTTGATTATTTTCAACGACGAAATATTGAACTTGTAGATTCTATACACCTATTCTCTCGTCATACTAGAAGAGTTACCGGGCGTCGTTGTCCGGGATTTGAAGAAGAAAAAAAACCAACTGAAACCAATCATTAGCGGAAATTCTGGTATTAAGACACCTGTCAACAGGTCTGGATTTTTTAAGCTCATTTTGCCCGGTGTTACCAGGGTTTAAAAAAATATAATATTCTAAATTCATATGTTAGTTTGCATATTTATTTACTTTCGTCATGTTAAATTTCCACTTTTGTTAATTTCAAAAATAAAGACCACGAAGAAAATCTAAAAAAACAACAACAAACAAACAAACGAACAGGGTTTTCAGTATTCTACGGTAGTATAAGCTTATATGTACGCAATGAGGAATTACATTAAAATCCACACAGAAGGAAAATGGAATTTACATCAAGTTTAATAAACAGAGCTGATAGTTAAGACCTCTGAATTCTTTCGTTTTTTGTTTCACTTTCAAGTTATGCACTTGAACACAATGTTCTTCAAAGCCTTTATATAATTTTGCTTCTGCGATTCGGTCACTTAGATTATAACGTTCAGTGGATTCTCCGCCTCACGTAACGCAATTGAACTCTAAGCGGACACATTAGTAAGTTTCACAGTCAACAGTCACGCGAGAGAACATGCAATGCTATAGTCTGATTAGCAGACTATTTTAAATGTTCTTCTGCGGTTTTTATTCATCAATTTTTATTCATACTTTACATTTTAGTTGCAATAACTCTTAAAAAGAGTTCTTTGAAATTTCAAATTATTTTATCAATTACTATTTCCGATTCCCAAATCATACGCACTCCAAATAATTAACTTTTATCAATATAGATTACATTTTATAAAGGAAATTCTTTTGTTTTGTTCTGTTGACGTCTCTAATAAGTTGATTTCCTTTTTTATATCGTTTTGTCTTCTCGACGATCCTTGAAGAAAATTAAACTAAAAAATATGGTCGAGCAACAATAATAAATGCATAAATATGAAAATTTAATAAAAAAATTTTCTCGACCTAGTTGTGCTCTTATAATTAACATAAATCCGGAACGTTCAATTACTCATGCACGCTAATAAAATGAGCGAATGATAGAACATACGGTACTATGTTAGGAGTATCTTCAGTATTCAAACACAAATCTCTTGGGGAATCACAGATCAATAACTCATCAGTATTCGATTCGTTGGAATGAGACAAGGTGGAGACAACCTTCTGCGGTACAGTAGCACCCCTCTAATCGATGTGGTCAGGACCGTAACCCTGGCCCCAGCTACCCGTTTGGCCGATTTATACGATGTTCCCGTCAAAAATCGATATTTGTTTCAAGAGAATCTACAATTTCATCAGGTTATCACGAATAAACATAAAATAAGATGTCATTGCAATTCATTTTATTGTGTTGAACGCACATACATACATAAACAAAGACGAAGACATTGATTCATAGAAAACGTCATTCCCACGTTCTGACCCTTATAACTCGAACACTTTGCACACCTAACGTCGCGTCATCCCATTTTTATTTTCCGTAAAACGATTAATGTTTGAGTCAGTACCTAAGAGCTATTATACACTAAAAGAAAGAGAAAAATATGTTCCATGGGATAGGCAGGTTAATCAGAGGACCGGTTAAGAGATGTTCTCGTGTATCTGAAAATACGAATAAAGTAAACCGCCACATAATCACATTACACTGAGCAAGAACTACTTCATGAACACATGTATTATGAGAAAACGAGAGAAATCCCTATCTACCCGACGCATGGAGTTCCCAACTTTGGAGGAACACATTTGAACATATCGGCGGAGAGCGTCTCGTTAGTCTGGCGTCCCGCAAGGGACCGTTCCTTAGAGGAGATGAAGCGTCGCGGCTAAGACGCCTCAGCGGAGAGCGATGGGCGTCGTTAGACCTTGGCAAGTGGTCGGAGACGGAGCTGCGGCGGCGTGCGTCGGGACGCCTGGCGTCAACTTCCATTCGTCCTGAGGATGTTCCGACGCCGCGCTCCTCTTCAACGTTGCCACTTCCTCCGAATAGTTTGCTCTTTCGCTCCGAAACGTATTTAATCTCTGAAAGAGCGGAAAACATTCCAGACAATGGCCTCCTGTTTGGAACGCGAAACTCACGAGTTCAGATGAAATGTACAATTTCAGGAATCGCTGTACTAGAAATTCTGTGGAACTTATTGTGACGAATTGACACACAAATTTATCTCACTGTTTAGTAAGTCAAATGTTTGTTTATTTAGCAATTTATTCTTTTAACTTGGAATGAAATAGTATGAATATATTATTTTAAGTTTTTATCTGTTTACTATTATTTATTCCGTAATTTATGTAAATTTATTTATCATTATAAACACTGAAGATACCGTGCATAAACGTTTATTTAGGAGCTGATCATTTAAATCAACATTTTATAATGTATATGCCGTGGTATATTACATATAAGACCAAATGAAAACTGATTCTTTAATATTAGTAAATATTTACATAAAAAATAAAAATGTGTTAATGAATAGAAGAATTAAAATTTCTTACCACAAGGTATATCTCAATCTTCATGTCTAAAACAGCTGGAAATACAATGGTATGAACGAAGACAAAAAGTGGTAAAGAGACATGCCAACATATAAAAAATCCAGGTTCCTATCACAAATATGCGATTTAATTCAGTAATACTTTTGGTGATCATAAATAGACTTTTTCTTGATGAAGATTTTTTGATACCAAACTCTACTTCAGCTTCGGAATGAATAATGTAAGAATTAACTGCAAAACACCATTCGTTTCATGGAATAATATAATGCCTCACTAAATAAAAAATGAATTCTGTGGTATACTTTCCCTCATTATTTTCTGTGACCCTCAACTCTTCAACCAATATAGACAAACACAGAAGTAAAAATGTTCCCGGCATTTCTTTTCCAGATCTGTGGCACTAATTAGAGAAGTGTCAGAGAAGTTAGCACAAGGAGTGCCTCATGGCTCACTTCTCGGGACGAGAGGAATTTTCCTCGGGAGTTCACTTACGGACGATACATTACTTCTTGTTATAAGGATACTAACACTGCAAAAGGCCTGGTAGAATAAATGCTTTTGCAGACGATATTGCGCTTTTTTACACATCAAAAGATATATTAATATTATATTAATATATAAATGATTATTTAAATACTTAAAACAACTGGCGTACTCAGAATACTATGCAAGTGAATGTTACGAAAACCAAATACATCAAATTTGGCTTTAAAGAATTTAACTTTCCAGGACCTATAAAATATCACTTAGAAACTTGTACCACAAATGCATGTAACTATCAATGTATAGTAAAAGTTAATAGTTTTAAATACCTTGGTGTAATTATGGATAACAAATTATCGTGGGAAAAGTACATTGGAAAATTTACATAATAAATTAAGATTGTCAATTAGGATTTTTTACTACCTACGCAACATTTGTGACACTGACCTGATGCGTAAATTGTATTTTGCATTAATTCATTCTAGATTAAAGGATGCTATCAACTGTTCGGGAAGTAGTATAAAAAGCTAATTAAGAAGTTAAAAACAACACAAATCACTTTGTTCGTGTTCTCTTATATGAAAATAAACGAGCGAGTGCTTTTCCTATTGCATTGTACGTAGAAGTAATCATATTGTCCGTTGAACATTCGTATTTAAAGTTTTCGGAATTTTTTATATAAGAAGCGGAAATGTAGGAACACATGATTTATTATACAAAGCACAAAATGCGGAAAATAGAGTTTTCAGAACACCTAAAGTAAAAAAGGAATCGTTTAGACAATCCCTTCAGTACATAGGACATAAGTTGTTTAATCAGTTGCCTTATAAAATAAACTGAAACAATATAGTAAAATGCTTAAGTCTTGGCTATTAAGGCTATTAAGGACATAGCTACCTAAGCAAGATAAATCAAATATATTAATATATTACAAATAATCATTTAAAATAAACTCTTATATCATGAACACTAATTATAAATTAATTTGACTAGACTTGTCATCTCATTAGTGCATCAGCGAATGAAAGTAAGTTTATATCTATATTTTATTTATACACATAAATTTTATTTTTTATTATTTATACCCATTATTTTTTTGTTACCATACAATTATATTATATTCGGGTAACTGACCTACTACTGGATATTGGTCAGTATTCCTAGAAGTTTAAACTGTATCTTCTTTTGCAAATGTGATGGTGTAAATAAATTATTATTATTATTATATTTATTATTTTATTTGAACTGAGTAGTCACTTCTCTAACATAACATTTCTTATCCCATGCTTATGTTTGAGATCAGAAAAATAATACTTAACTGTTTACAACAAAAATAATGCAATGTTTGTGGAATAATGAGAAGAACAAAGCAAAATATGAGTGAATACAAAAGCGTCAAAATGTGTATTCAAACAATCAAAATTTTGCATCCATTTCTTCCGTGTGCCTGCACGTGGAAAAGATATGCGATAACTTACGGTCAGGTAAAACTTGCGACGAGCTGGGAATCGAACCCGGGTCCTCTACAAAGGTCGCAGAGGTGTAGACCACTAAACCACCCGCCCGCTTTCCACAACTGTACACCCTTTCCACCCAGACGTCGACCTTGGGAGACCCGAGACTCATCCCCTTACAGGAGATAAGTGAAACCAGGCGACACACATTGCTACGTACACTTATGTACCGGTTTCCCACGGAACCACGTGTTCAGGTTGGGTAAGCATATGTTTCTTCCGTGTACCGTACACGTGTAGAAGATATAGGATTACGTCAATCAATGAGAAAAATCAAATTTTTTCACTTTTAGCAAATGCAATGAGATTCTGATTTGAAAACATTTCCTTAGTTTAAATACGGTAAACGTCTCACACATAGAGGGAAAAGATAAAAAGAACATTGATTTACGTTCGGTACTGTTTCGCGTGCGCTGCCATTTCGAAAGAATTATTGCGAGAAGCAGCTACAAATACACTCCACGTATCTGGTGGCGCTCCGCTAAATTCCGCGCAGCGAATGCTGTGAGGGTGGGATGAAGACAAATGCGTATGCGACGTCTCTTGTTCCACTTCCACGAAAAACGAAGGCGCAGCTACGAACAAGCGAGTGTCGGATAAATGCATTTCATTACGTTCACAGTCACGCAACTTTACGGAAAATAACGCAATATGGCTGCCCCTCACGAATCGCCAACCTCTTCGAATTTAAGCACTTTCTTAATAAATATTAATTGTAGTCACACAAGCGACTATTTGTTGTGAAAAATACATGTTCATAACACAACAAAGACACTGGGTAATATTCGTTCCAATCACTCGATGTAGAAATAGCAGAATGGCGCTCCGTCCCTCCAAACATTAAACAAAGTTCCTCCTCAGAGAAATATGGATGACAATCTATTTATCATTAGAAAATCCTCGTTACTCACACCATTTTCCACGATGCATAACAATTATTACTATATGTTTTATAGAACTGAAAAATGGATTTGTTAAGAAAAAAGTTTAAATAATACTAGAATTTTATGGCAGTAGTTTTACTCCTAAATTCAACAAAACTATAACGAAACTGAACTAATATATTAAAATGAATTATTTTATTAATTTATTTGTATTGTAGAGCTGATAAGTCGGTTCAGAAAATACCGAGCTCAGAATTGGCACACAAACAAAGCTCTAGTATGGAGATGACTAAATTAAGTCATTTACTCACCAGGTACCCACATGAAAGGATTGATATGAAAGTAAGAGATATCGAAAGTAAATTTTATAATAATAATAATAAGTAACTTTTATGTTATGATGACGAATGTGAAGTATTGAAGTGTGTTCATTTAACTAATGAAGTTTAAATTTGTACTTGCTTTTGACGTCTGTAATTCTGATATGAGGAACGCAAAATTAAAGAAATACATTAACGAAAAATTGTCATAAAACGAAGTATAAATTATGTGCAAGTAATATATCAGTATTCGTTGATTTCTAATATTGTATTTTTCATCCGGGAAACCCGGGTTAGTAAACGGATAGGTCAACCGATCAGTTTCCGGAGTGACCGACTTCAGAATCCGATCCGACCCGATCAAAAGCGAACATATTTTTTTGCCGGATTCGGTCGGGTATTCGTCTACTCCCTAATACATAGAATGATTCTCTTTCTCCGTCCAGGAATACCAACCTAAGCAAACAGTGTCGTGACGTGAATCTCTGTTCGCACGACGGTGGGATCGGAGCGACTTGCGTTTGCACAGTTGTCTGGCGATGCAATGAGAGGAGGTCAGATCAGCAGAGAAGAGAGGAACGGAAGGGATGAGGATGGGGACAGGGGGATGAGGATGGTGGAGTGACGAAGCGAGTAACTGGCGTGAATAACGCGCTTTGTGAGGGTGGCATGGCATCACGCAAGAGGCGAAGAGAGTCTGCAGAGCATCGTCTGCTTGCGACGCACATGGCGTGCGTATAACAGCGAACACGTGTGAGCAGCGACGGGGGGAACGAAGCAACAACGAACATTAAAAGTATTTGAGGAAGGTATAAAAATGAATAATAGTACTTATATAAGTAGAAAGAAATCAATGTTAGTTTCATTTTCTCAATAAATATTGTTTTCCGAACGATTTCGGTTGATATTAATACCGTATCACGCCATTGCGTTAGTACTCTACTGATTAAATTCATTTTTTTCTAACACGTAATTATTTATCCTTTTTATCTATTACCATATTTCTAACTGTGTGCAACCTTGGCACGGATGTGTACATTGTCTGCACATCCATCCTGTCCGGATGTTTCACCGATATTATGTAAGATATCCCAACTCTCTCCAGAAGCTATTCTTTGTAATGTGGGAAATAATTAAGAACGACGGGATTTACAAAACATCATATTTTACAAATGCGACACATTGATTCCTTCAATGATACCCTACAGTCCGTACAAAATACAAACATGAGATTCTTACAATATCCCTCAGAACTGTGAAATTTTTATTCGATAATAAACATTGGAAACTTTCATGTTCGTATTATACCACAATTTATGCAAAATTATCTCTAGTTTTATCGGGTACCCTTTTCGACACAACAAGTCGAATGGATTGTTAAGTAAAAGTTTTCCATATCAGATAGTTTGTTAGAAAAGTGATAATTGTTTCCAAAATAATCGCAATGACACATGGAAAGACTAAAATATGTTGAGAAAAACATTTACGCAAGCGTTAAAATTAACGACCAATAAATTATTCCTATCACCTTATCGATGGAAGGAGTGTAAATGTTATGAGCCACAAATGTTACATAAATCAAACAGACGAAGTCATTTGGAGCTTAGATTACAGCCGTAAAATCAATAAGATAATGGAGACAAAGAGGCTGTAAAGATGTTTACAACCCAAATCATCAAATGGTTTGACGTGAAATGATTTATTATAATATGAAGGCAAAAGATTGTTGTAAATAAGCAATCGTTTAAAAATATAAAATCGGCATAGTTTTGATAAACAATTAGTATTAGCGTTAGGGAAATACGTTTCTGCGTATCTGAGAATTATTGTAAATATCAAGAAATTTGTTTGTTAAAATAGAGTTAGTAAGTTTATGTAGTAAAATATGACGTTAATTTATGAATGAAATAGGTCAAACAACATATTTTCCATTAGATTGTGACATATTTTAAATTGTATTTAGAATGTAAGAGACAATACGTAAATTTTAAGTAAATTTTATTTTTGACATTTTGTTTAAATAACTTCGGTTCTCTAACTTCGATTGTTATTTCGACTTTCATGTAATTCTAATTATTTGTGGTTTTATTTATTATGTTCAATTTCAATTATTATTGTAGTTTTATTATTAAAAATTCTAATTATTTTGTAGTTTATTGATTATTGTAATTTCAATTATTGTAGTAAATTTAATTAATTTGTAGTTTTTTAATTATTTTAGATTTTAAATATTATTTTATTTTCAATTATTTTCGTAAATTCAATTATTATCGTAATTTTAAATATTACTCTAATTTGTCTCTTTTCTTTCGTACGTGCATTTTCTGTTCATGGTTTGGCGGGAGAGCAGACCTCATGATCTGAGTGAGTCAAACCCAATAAATATTCTATTCTATCGTAAAAAATGAAACTGTCAAGCAGTACAGGTTGTATATCGTCAGGTGTATAGAATGACTACGAAACTGAATTCACTCAGTATGCTTATATAGGTTTCCTCACGACCAATACTCATAATTATGCGAAGGTTTATAAATAGATCAATAGCAAGACGAGGATTCATTGGACGGAATTTTATCTTTTTTTTTTTGTGGGGCATTAAGGCTCGTCAACGGCAANGGGAAAAAAAGCAGTTTCGCGCCATAGAGAACGTGCGTGGGACTCGTCGATCATCTCGACTATACCCACTAAAAAAAACCCTTGATTTCAACAAATATCTAAATAAAAATAAAAAAGAAAAGAAAAGGAAACAGTTGCCGAACACATTATATCATAAATAAGAAAAAAAAACTAAAAATTATAATTTTCAAATTACGGAAAGGAAGGGTAAAAGGAAAGAAGACAGGGAAGAGGAAAAAAAGAATGCGAATTTAAACCCTCCCGAGAACTTGTGGGAGGAGCCCCGATCTACTCATAAAATTCAATAGTTTATTAACATCATCAGTGTCATTTCCGAGAATTGTTGGTAAATCTGCAGCCAGACATATTTGTCTCCTTATTCTCGTGTATTTTCTGCAATCAGTTAGTAGGTGACGTACCGTCAGAGAACAGCTACACTCCTCACAAACGGGTTCATCATCAAGTAGCAAGAGATACCGATGAGTGAGAGGACAATGTCCTATGCGCAGGCGGGTTGCTCTCAGTCTGTTGTTGTAGAAGAAGAGGATGAAAGAAGAAGAAGGATGAAAAACCGCGTCGTGCACCAGATTCTCGGGTAACGTTAGCACGTGGCAAAAATTTCGTAGCACGAGGAGTTGCTGCCGGAGGTAAAGAGATGGTTCGCCACTCTCGGCATACAAACTAAGAATGGGACTAGTGCTGTAGGCTCCCGTAACTAGTCGAATTCATACATGGTGGACACTATCCAACTTCTTTAAATAGCATGCACGAGCAGAGTTATATACAACGCAGCCATAATCGAGCCGAGATCATATGAATGCTCAATAATTCTGGTGCAAGGAAAAGCGATCAGCGCCCCATTCCCTGCTACTCAGGCACTTCAATAGATTCAGAGACTTTAATGTTCTCACTGTTAGGTTTGTCAGATGTTCAATCCAGTCTCTGATCAAAGATTAGACATAAGAATTTTACAGAAGGATAGAATTTAAGAATGTTGTTCCCCAGGGCGAGGTGAGGCTCTGCCAGGAGGCGTGTTTTTTCAGCAGAGAGAAGAAAGCCAGTCGTCTTTCACCAGTGGTATAATCTATTGAGGACGAGTTGGATTTGTCGCTCCGCATCTGTTACACTCTGTGATGGACAAACGATAGCAAAGTCGTCGATAAAAAAGAGTGTAAAACAAGATTCTTTACAGCAGACGTTATGCTGTTTATAGCAACTGCAAATGAGGTCACACTGAGGACTGAACCCTGAGGAACACCGTTCTCTTGAAGAAGCAGATCCGAGGTGTCTCTTCCAATTCTGTAGCGGAATGAACGATGATCCAAAAAGGGAATGCAACGTCAAAGGAAGATGTCCTCTAAATCCCAAGGCACAAACTTGCTTTAAATTGCCATGACGCCAAGTAGTATCATAGGCCTTCTCGATGCCTAAGAATATTCCGACGACATGTTGTCTTCGGACGAAAGCATCTTGAATTGCTGATTCCAGAAGAAGTAAGTGGTCCAGGGAGGAATGGAATTTCCTGAAGGAACCACACTGAGATCGAATCAGCAAGTTATGCCTTTCAAGATACCAGACGGTTGATAATTCTCTCCAGAGTTTTACAGAAGCAACTCGTCAAGGCAATGCTTCGATAACGACTGATTGCCGTTTTGTCCTTTCCTGGTATTAATAAAGGGATAAGCGTTGCTTCTTTTCAGGAATTAGGGAATACTCCCTTGGACAATGAAAGATTAAAGATATCCAAAAGGTATTCTTTCGATTCTAGACTGAGTTGTCTCAGCATTTTATAATGAATGGAATCAGGGCCTGAAGCACTGTCGTGGGTTGTCGCTAGAGCTGACTCACGTTCCCACATTGAAATGGAAGAGTTGTAGGGTTCACAGTTGGTGAAACGAAAGTCAAATGATGAGCTCTGTGCTAAATCCATTTTCCTCGCGAAATCAGGATCGCAGTTTGCTGTACATGTTAGATCAGCAAAGTATTTAGCCATTGCTGTTGCCATTTCTCTGTTGTGCGTAAGAACCCGACCCTGATAATTGAGTCCAGATATTGGGACTCGAGAATACCTTTCAGATATCTTTCGGATGGACTCCCATACTTTAGTGGACGATGTTGTTCTCTTAATGGTACTTAGAAACTCTTTCCAGGAGGTGGATCTGGATTCTTTGGTGGTTATACGCACTTTTGCTCTAGCAATCCGATATGCGGTGAGGTTTTCCGGAGATGGACTACTCTTAAATTTCCGCAATGCTCTTCGTCTCGCCCGAATGGCGGACCGACATGCATCGTTCCACCAGGGGACATGAGGTCTACGCGAAAACATGGATTCTTCAGCGGTGCGATGAATCGCCCTGTTACGAATGTTCGACCCTCTCTTGGACACTACCCGTTTCTCTGAAGACAGACAGAGAACGGTACAGTGTCAAGTTAGCCTTTCTGAGAATCCATTTCTATGCGTTGCATTAGATAACGGTCGCAAGTTCCTGCAAGGACAACCAAATAGGATGTTGGTCGCTACCATGAAGATCATCTTCTACCTTGCATTGGAAGATATCAGCGTCTTCAAGAGACCAAATTGACGTCTATAGCAGGCCATGACTCCGTGGCAAAAGCAAAGTGGGTCATCTCTCCGGTGTTCATTAAACATAAATCTTCACGCTCAAAAGGACAATTCAGCAGTCGGCCCCTGAGGCAATCGCTCGACGAACCCCACAGTACACTGTGAGCGTTGAAATCTCCGAGGAGGAGAAATAGTCGAGGGAGCTGGTGAGTTAGATTTCTGAGGGAAATTCCCGAGAAATCTCATGTCGGATAAGATAGATTGAACACAATGTCATTGCTGGTACGCTCTGAACTTTTACTGCTATATCCTGAATTTGAGTTTGTAGGAGAACAGGTGAGCAGAGGATAGTGTTTCTAACAAACACGGCAACTCCATCTTTTGCTCGATCTCCCGTGGTGTCGTNCTGCTGTATCCTCGCAGAGAGGGAGAGTGTTCTGGTGAAATGTGTGTCTCTTGCAGGCAAATACAGATCGGATTGCGACACGCTAAGAGCTGTAACTCTTCACGTTGGGTTCTATAGCCATTAATGTTAAACTGAAGTATGAAAGCCATTACGATTTAGAACCTCCTGGGTCGGGCTAATGAATGCGCATTTCCGCGCCACCGTCGGACAATACACAATGCAACTCGGAGGAAGGAAGTACAGAGACGTTTTCTCGTCTCTGTGAGTTTGTTTGGATGTTGTTGAGCTTGTTTTTAAAAAGTCAACAAGGTTCAGGGGTTTAGCCTTGAAACCCTGCTTTGTCTTCGTCTGTTTGGTACTTGCTGAGGCACGTGGAACACTGCTGGTGTTTTTTTTTGAAGTAGATGAATGGGGTGTGGAGGGAGTTTTTGGCTTCACGGGATTAGTTGGAACATCTTTCTTCCCGCATTTGCACTGGCATGTGCACGACGTCGCCGTAGACACGTCAGTGAAATCGGTCTGGAGCGAAACGCTCTTCTTTATTACAGGAGTCTTGGTTGCGGTGGAGTAACTGACAGAAAATACAGGGTGCAAATCCCTGTATTTCTTCCATGCTCCACGGTACGGGATCTTCTCCGTAGTCTTTATTTCCTGTATTTTCTTTTCATCCAGAAAGGTGAAGCACTTCCTGCTCCACAGCGGGTGGCTGCCTGTGCAATTAATGTACTTAGCAGGCCCCGGGCAGGAAACGCCGGGGTCGTGTGCCACCTTCCCTCACCTCCCGCATGTATCACGGCCCTTACAGGATGTCGTGGTATGGCCAAACCTCTGGCACTTGAAACAGCACAGAGGATTTGGAACGAAGGGTCGCACTGGCAGGTTAAGCCATCCAGCTTTAAGATCTTTGGGTAGTTTCGGACAGTCAAAGTTCACGATGAAGGAACTGGTCTTCTGCATAACACCAGTAACCTTCCTCATGATTTAACCGAACTCAACTACGTCAACCTCCCATTCTGCCACAAGTTCTTCTGTTGACATATCCATGATGTCCGTCCAAGATACAACTCCTTTGTTACGATTAAGTGCAGCATGGAGTTCGCACTTGACAGGGAACTCTCCTAACTTTTGACACTTTTACATGGTTAAAGTCTGTTTGTTGGAGTTGGTTTCCGACAACATGGAACCATTCCTTAAGCGTTTAATTCCTTTCAGTGTACCACAGATACCTTGAAGTTTTTTTATATATCTAAAAGGGCGAAACTATTTCTAAGGTTCCTTCCTTTCCTGTCGTAATAACAAAAACATTCTGGTGTTGAATGGTCCTTAACTTTTCCTTTTTAACTTCTGAAGCGAGAGGGCTGTGTACCCTCAGCCACTTCGAAGTCACTTGGGTGGAATACTCACCTTGCGGCACACCCACTCCGCAAGGCGGGAAAACCGAGACATCTGTCATTTTCTCCCACGAGTTCAGAGGAAAATATGTCTGGTGATGAGGAGCCCCCGTATTATGCCACTAAGCCTTATTCAACTGAGGTGTGGCAGTTGCCCCAGAGGTTGTCCGCTAGCGAGTGTTTATCCTTAACATCCATTCACCTCATCGGCGCGTAACACACCTTGAGGTTGAGGATTGTTTTAATAGAGGTTTAATCCTTCCTCGCGACTCGGCCGAAGAGGGCAAGATCTCCGCCCTTTGCAACACGCAACTTTGCACCATCGCGCCTATGGTGGTCGCTGAAGCATGCCCAAAGCTTACGGTGTCCTAGGACTGTTGGCGCAGTACCAGTCCCCAGTTCGGGGCCGTGGGTTCGCCAAGCCCATACTCAGTCGAAACTGTGCCAACTGTTGGACGTATTTTATCTTACGGCAAATTTCCCTAGATATATCGAGAACCATTATTAGTTAGTTATTAAATAAATAAATTTTATTCTAAAAAAAGCAGTTACAAACTGGTATGACCATGTGGAGGAGAATAAACTAATTTACTTTCCGGAAGCAAGCAAAGGACCATCCCATCAATTCCGATCAAGGGCCCTAGAGCAGAGGCGGATTTAACTTTCGTTAAATCCACACCAATTTTAAGGTGGATTTAAGGGAGAGGCGGGATTGTTTGGAAAGTTGACAAATTCTATGAAATAATTAAAATATAGGAAGGCAAATAATAACGTTGTAAAGAATGAAGTCAAAAAGTCATTTTCCGGTTATGCAAGAATTTGATGTTCAGCGGCGGGGACAACCGCGAAAGTTCTTCACCCCGCGTCCTATTTCCGTGACATGTTTTCTTTTTAGCTAGGAATTATAAAAAATTGTGCTCCCAATCAGTGGATCCAGGATAAAATATAAATCGTTTTATAGTACCTATCTTTTCCATGGACTATCTACGTCACACAAATTCAAGCTGAAACTGAATTATATATCTTTTTAACGGCGATAGTAGTTCATAACAGTTAATGTGAATCATATCACGGGGAAATCATTTTATGTGACGGGGTTCAAGACTCACAAGACATTTCATTGAGTTCTTTTATAAGGCCATTCATTTAAAAGATTATAACTTGGAATACAACCATGTCTTCCGATATTTGAGGGAAACTGGAGTAACCTACTCACTCATCGGTTTCCTGTTCCAAAAGGACTTCTAAAATGGGCTCACCTGCAACAGAGAGAGAATCAAGTTAATCAGTGTAGTAATAAATTTTATTAAAACCAAACAAAGAAAAGTTAACAATTAAATATATAACATAATTTACTTTTGATATTTAATGGCTAGCTCAGAGATACCAAAATTTGGATAAAAATATCAAACGCTCATCCTACCATTACCAACCTACGGCGTAGAACAAATCCCGGTCAGCAAATCACACTCTCGCTGGCCTACTCGGCGGAGCGATGACTGATGCCTGCCTAGCTGT
Source organism: Laupala kohalensis (assembly GCA_002313205.1). NCBI lineage: Eukaryota > Metazoa > Arthropoda > Insecta > Orthoptera > Trigonidiidae > Laupala > Laupala kohalensis. Next base: position 153,050 of record NNCF01132796.1, read on the forward strand.
CATTAAGCTTTAATTGATATAGGGGAATGGGTTCGGCCTTTTCATTGGAGTGAAGCACACTTAAATCATTCTCGAAGAAAACACGTTATTCATAAAAAAATTGATATAATTTCAACAAAACAAATACATGATTATTATTTGTACAACTAATCCCCTTATAGCATTTCCTCCTATATAATAACAAAACATGCAACTTCACTACAACACACAACAATAGTTAAATTACCACTGACTTTACCAATATACTTATTCTTTGACAATTAAGAATGGAACTTGTACGTTCAAACACATCATACGAGCTGAAGGCTCATTAAACAACCATAATAGTTTACGAACAGTAATGTTCATTCAATCTGCACTGCTGCTACCATAATGAGGGTCTTGTGCAAATACATTTTACGTCCACTAGGGCACATGTAAATACGCGAATCATACAATGCTTTGACAGTGGAGGGTCGTCAATGGCTCATCCAACAATTATTACGCCATTAGTAGCGATCCGGTGCGAGACGTCATTGGAGATAAAAGATGCAGAGACCTTATGAAGTCACCTCATTGGCGCGTTGATTACGACTAGGTGTCAATCAGCTGCCCTCCAATCAGCGACTCTCATAGGACCTTGTAGATGCCAGTTATGCTCAGCTGCACATTCACATGTATCGATAACGTCTCGGATGTTCGAGAACTCAACCGGTTTCGGTTCGAGTATTCACATGTATCGATAACGTTTCGCGGAGAATTTAAACATAGCTGATAGTCATTACCGTCATTGATGGTTGAAGTGACTAATGACGATTGCACATTGAATCGTATTGCTTACGATACCCGGATGTCGAAACGTATAAAAGTCGAGTATCAACTTTGATTAAACTCGACGAATTAGATCCTCGCGATCTAAGATGGCGTCCGCCTCTATCGACAATTTCTGACAATATACGTAGCTCAATTAATCTATCGACAATAATCTCTCACGATTTATCAACCACAATAATCTAAGAACGTCTACCTGTGCTTAAATATCTTCTTCCCCTCTTTTCCTACTTTGGAACTGTTTGACTCCGTGTACGCCATACGTCAGTATCTATTTGGCCAATAATAACTAAGAGTCTATTTCACGTGATTTCTCCCGATTGGTTGTGGTTCTTTGACGTTTTGCGTTAATCACCCAATCTCCGATCATACTTTAGTCACGTGATATCTTCTATCGCGACGTGGTGTCCTTGTTCGATGGCAGTGTCTGTTTACTCTCAGAAATTGGGGTCACCAGTTCTGCACAAAGGACCACTCAGCTGACCTGAATGCTATTCCTCCTCCTTCCTAAGGAATCCCCTCAGTTCCAGAAAAATACTCCCTCTTCTCTTACTGCTGCAAGCTTTCTAAGTCGAACATAAGCCAGATAGTGAGGACAGCTTATAAGCAGTCGCCAGACGCAGGTTCGCCGAGGGTCGCCACCCCCCACCCTTTCCTTTGTTAGTCTTGAAATAAGTCAGACGCCCGCTTTCTCTTTTAGACCGGTCGCAACATGCACTGTTGAACAATTGCCCTCCTCTGATGCGCAGTATTTTCACGCGACATTGTCCCGCGAATAATTATTCTTTTCAAATTACTAAAAAATTACGAAAAGGTTGAAAAAAATAATTATTCATTAAAATATAGATTACACACCTATTTTTAAGAAAAAGACTTTTTAAATCACGAAAGTGATGGAAATTAACTCTGATTTTTGATATATTTTACATTTGTACTATTTTTTGTCACTTTTATCTATAGGTCACCGAACATTTGAGAAAGATATTTTACATTTTCCGTGACAATTTATATAAATCACGAGACGGTTCCTCTCGGCAGCCATACTTTTGCATGTGCTCTCATGTATTTCAAAGGATCCAAGCGAGTTCCTTAATTATTATTATTATTATTTTTTTGTACACTATTCACTGATAGATACAAATTAAATCATGCTCTTTCTTGTAGTGCTGTTACACAATTACAATAAAAATAAATAAAACAATTCTTCTTCTAACTTGAAGTGTTGGTCTCAATTTAATCACGTGTATTGTCACAATCATTGCGTCTGACATACTCGAGACATTGTTACAAAACTGTAGAATCTATTGTCTTTGAAATCTTTTTTATTTGTGTCGTCGAGATCGCGCGAAATCTGACACGAGTCGTAGAAGAAGAGACATTACAAAATGGTTTGCCCTGAGGTCACTGAGGAGCACGAAGGTCGTGGCTTCAGCGCCTGACGACACCGTTTGCCCTTGCGAGGCGAGAAAGGGACTCTGGTCCAGATCGAAGAGAACCTGAAAGATGAACAGTGTGACAAAACGTCAAGAGTTTTGGTCAAAATGACGCCGAAATAAGTACGTCCACAAATTACGTGATGTAAAACTTAACCCTTATAACACCCACTCCCCTTTATAACGTACTGGTAAAAATATCTCTTAAGGTACGTTTACACTTGTATACATGTAGGAGAGACTTGTATGATACACCAATCAATCTGTATGAGCCAGTGCAATATAACTACTCTTTGACATGTCACGCGACAGGTCCTCAGATAAATCCTCATACATTTTGTATGAGCTGCATTCAGGATACACAAGTCGCAAACGCTTTTGCGCATGCGCGGAACCCATGCATACCAGTACGCACTCCGCCATGTTTGTTTACAATCAGCTGTGTTTTTTGTAGGTTAAATCATTGTTGTGATACGTTTCTCTCATAGTCTATGAACTCGTGTTATCTAAAAGTGTTGATTATAGCACATTGTTCTTTCCTCGCGATACACCGAGAATTCTCAGATACAAATCGCGAAGTCTAAACGCTGCCATATACATGAATGATGTACAGGTGTCTGAGCTCATACAAATCGGAAACATTCGAAATGTCGCGATATAGGTATTTCAGCAATCATGTTCTGTTTTTCAGGTCTTCAATAACAATATCTGGTTAGTTGACAGAGATGTATCTGTCGGTGTGGATTTGTTAATTAAACAGAATCATGATTTCCTCTGTGGTTGTTACTATTATTACTATTGTTTTTTTATTTCTCAAAGTTTACTATTACTACCATTATTATTATTATTATTATTATTATTATGTATTTTTATCTGAGCTAATACTAGTATCTTTCTTCCAACCGGGAATGAACCACATTCCTAGGGTTGGAAATAATCCATATAGCAGGTACAATCCTTTTCTCATGGTCTGGACAGTTCCCAACAGTTTTATGAATTTCATTTAGATTTATATTTCCTGGTATTTTCAATATATTTTGCTCTATTGTTTTATTGATAGTTCCGAATGTCCCTATTACTACTGGTATGATGTCTGCTTTTTGTTTTCCAAATTCTCTGAATTTCTATTTTTAACTCTGTGTATTTTATTATTTTTTCAGCTTCCTTTTGTGAGATGTTCATATCTTTGAGCACTGTGCAATTTATATTAATGGACACGTTTTGTCTCTATTGTTTCGCACTATAAGATCAGATTTGATAGCAGCTATTGTCCTATCAGTTACTACTTGCTGGTTCCAAATGATAGTTATGTCTTCTTTGGTCGTGACTGGTTGTGGGTTATGTTCATACCACATATCAGTTACATCTATCTTGTATTCTTTACAGATTCTGTAGTGTACAATTTTGCAAACATAATCATGGCGGTGTATGTATTCATTTTTTTAAACCAAGATTGGACAGCCAGAAACTATATGGTCTATTGTATCTTCAAACTGTTAGCACATCCGACATTTACTATTTATATTTTCTTTCAAACTGTGTTTCCTATAATATCTTGTTTTGAGGGCCTGGTCCCGTGCTGCTGCCAGGAGACTCTCCGGTTCTCCCTTGAGATGACCTTCTGTCAACCAGTTAAATGATTTTTCTCTGTCTATCAATTTGTCTTCCATCTTGCGTATTGACTGTCCATGAATAGGTTAACTTCGCCATTTATTATTATTATTATTATTATTACAAAAGCCAGGTTCCAGACATCCCGCTTACCCGATCGAGAACGACGGATCATATGCATTTCGAAGGCAAAAGCCGCATTCCTGTTCGATTCTCCCCACTGAGGATCGTCGTTCCGCCGACAGCGACCCTGGCGGCGGACACAACGCTCCCTCGCAGATCCCAAACGCCCCACGCAATCCGCAGATGATAAATGGACTACTGAATTTGAGTTGAATTTATTACCTCTCGCGCTAGCAGGAGAGAAGAGAGAGAGAGAGATAACAAAAAAAAATCCTCCATTTCCAAACTCTTCCCCTCTTTTATGACGATTTTTATTCCTCTCGCATTTGACTGACTTCTTCTTCGATTTCCTTTACTTTTCCTGTCACGATTTAGTCTCGAATCACATTTCATCCTTCCCTAATTGTAAATACGGCACAACTCATTCCATTGTAATGATCAAACCAAACTAATCGTCTCTTCTCCTTTCAATATATTCATATTACTATACAAAAAAAAATCTGGAGTGCACCCCCCTCAACTTTCCAATAACAATTTATTACAAAATAAACATGGCACTTAACACCCATTATTATTAAAAATTTAAGAAAAAGGTAACCCAATAAAAATCATATATTATAATTGTTAATATAGAAAACACTCTAAAAAAGTCAATCGGTTTCAAATAATCATCACCACTTAACATACTTCTCTCTTGGATACAATATCTAAAAACACAAGAACAAATTCCATGAATTACCTTCTACCTCAAGCTCTTTGCAAAACAGCACTATACGCTGATATAAAAAGAGGAAGCCAGAATTTGAAAATAGACCAAATCTCCAGGAGCCAATTTGCAAAGATCGGAAGAGATCTCAAAACTTTCTTTTCCGCCGATTTCAGAACTTCCCTTACGCACTCTGTGCAATTGGATATTTGGTGAAGGATCAACGTAAAACATTCAGAAAACGGAAACAAACGAACAAAGCATATATTGTTGGAGAAAACAATGAAGAAGTCTGTTAATGAACTTTTGAACCAAAATAAAAGCTATATTAAAAAATATCATAAAAATAGCATTAATTAGCATTGTATACATTTTTTTGTAGAATGCATTTTCTCTACTTCTAAAGAGAACATATTGCGATTTATTGTTGATCAGCCTGTTTTCATGCTCAAGAATTTATTTTCTTTAACACGTGTGCTTTGATTCACAAAACCTTGGCAATTGAACATTGTGAATTTAAGAACAATTATTTACGACAAAATTCAAAACCTGACACGAATATTGCGTCAATGAAACACGAGCGGAGACTTTTGTTTTTACGAAACTAGATATTGTAAGTAAAGTTAACATGAAGATTTGCATCACACTAAAATTTACAGAGAAGAATGTTTACGAGTTTGTTAAGTATTGCCTGACGTTCTTTTATAATCAATTATTAATTTCAGGAAACAAATTTTTACGAGAAACATCGTTTACTCTTCTTGTCCGCCTGTCCTTATGTATTTCAAGCGCTTCATTTCATTTCGAAGGGTATTTCATTTTCGATGCTTAATAAAAATAATAATTCTTTTAATAATAAATTTATTGTCAAAAAACAGTACAAACTGCGTATGACCACCTGGAAGATAATAAACTAATTTACTCTCCGGAAGCAAGCAAGGGACCATCCCACCAATTCCGATCAAGGGCCTTAACGCAGAGGCGGATTCAAAAATTTCAGCAAAAATTCCTAGATAAGATAAAAAATTAGCTGCAAGTTATAATACTAATAGAATGTCAATATGTTTGTAATTTAACGCAAAAAATTTACTTGCATAAATTATTATCGAACTATAGATTATTTTTTAGTATAGTGTTTAAAAATCATAAGAATTGAAATAACACTAAATTCACGATTTATTGTTACAATAAACACGCCCCTAGACAAAGCCTAGAGAACCTGTATGATAAATCCGCCTCTACCAGAAGGAAAAACGGAGAAAAACCCGGGCCAGGATGGGGCTACAGAATTNGTGCCACAGTTGAGTACATATAAAACTAAAATAATATGAATCATAGGACTCAACAATCATGCAAGAAAATAGTTTTTGAAATAGTTATAATTTATTTAAAAAGTACCACAGTACATAAAAAAACAAATCAAAATATTTTAAGTACACGATGCAAAGTATTAGTGTTTTTGTCATTTGAGTCCATGGCAGGTAGGAAATTAGGATGTGAAACAGCGCACACCCTATATTTCTTTCCCAGGTTTACAAGAGAACGTTAAAAATACGATGTATGGTCTCTACTAAGAGTCTCTTCTTACTTTTCATTTTTTTCTGTTTCCCCATTCCAAAGTTATTCATAATTCTATCTTCAAAAACAGATCCATACAATCACGCTCTGACCTGGTTTCCTCCAGGGACAACACTTTGAAAAGATACTTCTTCCTTCCTTCCGGGGAAGAACCTTCGTTCTCTGCTTTGCAATGTTCACGTTCGTTTCAGGTTTGGACAAATGTAAGATCAAATATTCATGTCTTCTTAGATATTTTCAAATCGTGACAATAATAATAGCTCTATCTTTTCCACAATTCTATTACCACATAGAATATTTTATCCTGCAGCCTAATATGTTCAAAGAGATGCACAAATGTGTATTGCTTTGTTTGAATTATTATTCTCTTTTTTTTTCACTAAAAAACGGTCCACCCAAATTCCGATTTAATATTTTAAAAAATTTTCTTTTGCGTTGACTTAAATTTGATTATTTCATATAATAAGGTGACCACATCGATATTACGTTGTCTTTTCGATATATCGAACGTCGAAAATACAAAATGGTTCAACAAACAATGTTCGCAAAAGTTGAGGAAGTATCACACAATGATAACATAATTGTAATTTCAAAGTAATTCTAAATACGTTTCGCCGAGCATTTCGAAAAGTGGTTCCTTCTAATCAATTATTTTTCTTTCATTTCGTATCTCGAAAATCCGATCAATATGATAAATATTCATTAATTTTGAAACTTGCGTAGAGTTCGGTACGACCATTAGAAATGAAGATATATTCAAAAACAAATTTATCCACTTCTATTTCATATCTGCAATATGTATTGTGTGGAAAACGAGTTTCAGAAGGGGATGTTTACCCCTTTTATAAATGTTCTATGTAAAAAATATGCTAAATATAATTCTTTTTTGGAAAAAAGTTGTGTTTTTTTTTTTTCTATATTCTTCATTTTGTTTGCAACCTTGGAGTTCACATTGGGATACAATGTTTTTGCGTACAAGTTCAAAAAGTGAAAAATCAACATTGAAACTCGATATATTTCATATCTTCATATCAGGTCTTGTAATAACGTTTCATCCTTTAACATTCCAACACATAAATTTTAACAATTCATCATAGTAGCAACGTACCTGGACCGAAACGCAAAAAGGAAGAGAAAAAAGGGGGTCTCACACGCCATCGGTCGAGTGTCCGTAGTTTCCTCTCTCGAATATTCGTCGCTACAGTTTTAAGTGTTACATGCACCCATCCGTCTCCATTCACTGGTACAAAATGATTGCAAATTGTCAACTATTCAACTCCACTATTCCCGATCCTCTTTGTAGAACCTTACAGTCATCGCACGACAGCAAAACTAGACAAAAGTCCCAAAATGTGGAGCGCGGCATTTCTATAAATAAATAAAATGTTTCCGCAATCGTTGTCAAAGCTTCTTCGAAACACGAGCACATGTGAAGTGCAGTGTAGCGAAGTGATTGTGACTAAGGGTACGGAAAATGCTCAGAGCGAATAGAATTGCAGAGCAGTGTAGTGTAGTGTTGTGTAGTGTAGTGATGTGAAGTGTGCGTGACTGTTCATAGCAATTCTCCTTTGGTGTTATTTTCATACTTAATAATTTCTTTTAAATATATTATAGCAATCATTTTTACATTAAGGTAGGAGGAGTAATGGTATATGTGTGTATATTGATGCGCGCTTCTACACTACTGATAACAAAAAAAATCTTCACAAATGTAACAACCTTGTTGCTTCGTAAAAAGTTGTATTCCCGCAAAGAATGTTTCTAAATGACAATGTTCGTTCCGTGCTCTGGAAATCAATAAATAATAGTGAATATCGATACTAACATTATAAATGAGGAGTGAGTTAAGTATGTAGAATATATAAAGTATTTCAATTGTAAAAAAATTCG
>NNCF01132796.1:181033-253031 GCA_002313205.1 Laupala kohalensis
TGGGAGCGCGGTGCACGAGAAGGAGTGATCCATCCTTGTTTATCACTTTGCCGATACTCCACTGCAGCGGAGTGTTTCCTCCATTTTACGATCGGTGACGATGTGGTGGTGAGCGGAGGGGATGGTGCGGAAGAGATTCCAGTCGGAAGGCAACGCGAGAACTTTCAGGAAGTCGTTGCCAAAATTACCAAGGGAAAAATCTTCTATTTTGCGTCAATCGGTTCTGACTGAGCTGAAAATCACAGAGAGTGCAGTTGAGATTGAACATTTGGAACCACAATTGACGGAGACGCGAATATATTTCTTCCGTGTCCCCTACACTTGGGGGAAGACATGCGATAGCTTTTCAGACAGGGGAATATGGTGACGAGCCCGGAATGGAACCCGGAAACTGTATTAACCACTACACCACCCGTTCCCTTTCCACAACTGTGCACCATTTACACCGACACACAGGTACGATTCCATATTCTCGTCACCAGATTCTCCTGGCAGAAGCTTACGAGTATTACAAATGAGGAGATATTGGGTATTCACCCACAACTTCAAGGCTATGATTTCTATGATCCAGGTACAACCATCTAATGTGCTTGACTTTTTAGGATCATCTTACCTTCATCAAAAAGATTGCTTCGTAACTTACAATGTTCTCTTCCAAATTTTGAAAACATTTTTTGAGATTTCAAAATGGTAAATGGATTTTCACATTATAATAACTTAAAGGTAACAGTTTAACAAACGCCAACTTTCACACAATCAACAGGTATAACACGTTTACAAACAGTTTGGTCGATATCATGACACAGCAATTGTTGAATTATTACTTGAAGTTCATCCGTCAATCACAAGTTTACAAAAAGATGCAAATCATGTCTCAATAGGAGATTGTTCTTGAATTATAAGCTATATTTTAAGAGTCGTCTTTCTTTGTTTATCCTCAGCGAGCTTCCTGTGTAATGGGGGTCCGGAAAAAAAGACAATCGATGTATTTCTCATTAAATATTTCTTTTTTGTTTAGAAACACAATAATATAAAAACAAAAAGACATAATTTCTATTAATAATTTTCAATATTGAAATATAATAATAAATTTCAATGTCATGGATAGTGGTTTTACATACACAGGAAATGTGGTTTCTTCCAGAGAGAATTGTTAATTTTTAGACTATGAAAACTGGTAAAAATTGTTATTAAAAATTAACGATGACTAAGTTTTTTGAAAATTTATAGTTACCATGGAGAACTGTGATCCCGGTCAACCAGTGCTGGATGGTACAGAGAGCGTAACAGCGAAATTGTCTTGAGATAGTTTTTTAATTAAAAATGTTTTTAAATAATAACTTTCCTTCGTATCAGGGTTTGTACTGACGATCTCATGTTAGTTCCCTTTTTGTTTGGCGTTCCGACTTCAATTTTATGTTTCTTCTAACACTTAAATTGAGTTCGTCAAGTCAGAATATTATTTTTATTTACTCTTCATTTATAATTTTCCTCAGTTCACAAAGTGAACGTTCTCCATTGTCCATTCCTTTTATACTTAATTCTTTGGAGACGGGCATTAAGATTAACATTTGGTTGGAATGGAGCGCGAACACGATAGAAGACTCCATTAGACAACCGCCCCCCCCCCTTCGCTCAGTGGGAGTCATGTATCACGCACAGCCACGCGTAGCACAAGCAGCAGCCGCGTCTGACACATGACGGAGGCGCCTTCGCGTAATTAAGCTGCTGCCATCGCTACAGCAGCGCGGCGGGTGGCGGCGAGGGGAATTATGAGGGAAGCGGATGGGTCGAATGCGGCGAGGGAGAGAGAAGCCGACCGTGAAACGGACACGCAGCCGCAGGGCGTAGGACAGTGTCGAGTCGCAAGGGCGCTGCTTTCCAACCCCCCCCTTCCCAACCACACCATCGCCAATGAGGGGTTGAAGAAGGGTTAAAAGGGCTGCGTGGAGGCGTCGCTTGAGGCTTCAGCGCACGACCGCGCCCTTAAGTGGATTTCCGCTCTTCCTTATCACTGTCTTCTATTGCCTCTACGTTCCTTCCACAGCGGCGGCGAAATACTAAACACTTTTTATTACCTTCTCCCCATCCTCACTCCATGGTAAAATGGGTGAATTCCTATATTCCTATAAAAGGAGGTTAGCAATTACAAATTTTAGCGATTACATCCTCCGCGCATCCCCCCGAAGATGAAATTAGTCTCTACACGACCGTCTCACACGATTTTCGGGACGTTTTATAAATATATCGTGATGAGATAAATAGAAATACTACTATAATTAACGTTCATTATGTAGTCTAATTAAAGAAATAATGAAAGATTTACGACCTAATATAAATTTTGTGAAAAGAACTCACGACGTTTCGATTCACCTGACGACGAATTACAATCAAGCCGAAACGTTGTGTACTCCTTTCACAAAATTTATATTGTTCGTCCATAAAAGATCGTAAATCTTTCATTATTTATTTAATTACATAAATATAAACATTGTTATTTTGAGTTTCATGTAATTCTAATTATTTGTGGTTTTATTTATTATGTTCAATTTCAATTACTATTGTAATTTCGTTATTTGAATTCTAATTATTTTGTAGTTTATTTATAATTAATATTTCAATTATTATGGTAGTTTTAATTAATTTGTACATTATTAATTATTTTAAATTTTAACTATTATTGTACTTTTAATTATTACTGTAATTTGTCTTTCTTTCTTTTGTATGTGCATTTTCTGTTCATGGTTTGGCGGAAGAGCAGACCTCATGGTGCGAGTCAAACCCAATAAATATTATATTCTATTCTAAAAAATAATAATGTAGAATAAGCCATAAAAATATTTCCAAAAAATAACTGATAAATACGAAAGAGTAATTTTCCTGAGTTTATGATAAAGTTTCATTTCTATATATCTGCACAGTTAATTAAAATGTCAGAACGATCTCATATTTCACCAGAAACTATTCTTTTAAATGAGAGATTTTTTGTGAAAATTGCTTAACAATGAGAAAAAAAGATATTTGTAAAAAATTACGTAAAAGAAATGCCACATACATGCGATGTATGTGAGCAGAAACATTAAAATACGCGATCAAAGTAACGGGTATTCTGTTGTCCTTAAAAAAAAAACCCCACCCTTCCTTCGTATCTCCCTTTACCCTTGGCGTATCCCAGCGCCAAACCCGCGTCTAAATTAATCGGGATTTCCTCCGCATAACAGACCTCACATCCGCGCTGGCAGACCGCACACCTTTTGATGCTTTATTGATGCGTCTGTGCAGTGAGGTCAGTGAGCCATCTACTCTCCCCCCGTTCCATCCCAACTCACCGCTAGTGATGAATCCCTCAACCAACTGCCTGAGTTGGATTCCCGCAATCAAATCCGAGGTAGGCAATTGGCCAGTGTTGGATTCATCACGAATTTTTCCACCTTTTTCATCGTCACAGGTCGATTGAGGTCAACTCAATCGTGAATGCGTTTAAGCGGTATATGGAGGCAGTCGCAATTGGGAAATAAAACGAACGAAACTTTCGGTTTGACATGCGTCAGAATTTCACACAAATGGATTTAATGCGTATCCTGTCTTTGTTATCTTTGTTATGTGAAGCGAATAGGGATTCTTTGTTATACCTCTGGTATCGGCTTAACGCAAAACAATATTTATTATGTCACATTTCGATGGGAAATAGCGAAATACATACTCATTCATATTGCACGAATAATAAATTGGAATTATTTCACTGGAATACAGTTTCAGTGAACTAAACATCACATTTTTACTCAATCTCTTTAAATATACAAACGAAGATATTCCATTTAATTTTATATTAAATGGTGTTGTGGCATATCATTTAACGGCTTTCAGCCGAACAAGGAAAAGGCTTAGACAAGTGATTTCTTCATTTACTAAAGACCAAAAAAAAAAAAAATGTTAGGGATTAAGTTCTCTAGAAACCTAAAATCTGTCCTTCGCAAATCCTCCACATTACAGTGGAACCCCTCTTAACTGATCTACTCGGTCTAGTCGAGGTGACTACCCTGACCGGTTAACCGTTAGGCTGGTTAAACAGAGGTTCACGTCAAAAATCCATTTTCGTTCAAAAAGAACCTATAATTTAATTCTGTTATCTCGAACAAACAAACAAATGTGACATATTGCTTCGTAGAAAAATAGACTCAAAGAGGGGAATCAAACTGGCGAAATCCCCATCGCTCCTTCGTTCTCTCCTTCACAGCACCAACACATTCCCCCCAGGGGACTTGCATCTAGTAAGTGTGTGTTTGGCGAACACGGGGCCCCGAGCTGTCTGGCATTACTTCCTCATACTTGTGCATGGCTACTTCCTTTCTCTTTCCTGACCTTCCTTGGTCACCTCTTGTTCTTTTCGATCACGACGCTATTAGGGCTAGGGTATCTTTCATTTTCCTCGTTTTTTCATCTCTCTCATTTTTTGTCCTACCCCTCATTTGATGTTTTGATATTTGGTTTTGAGATATGTTTTGGTATGTTGTAATTCAGGAGGGTTTTTAGTGGGTATGGTTGAGTCATTCAGTGAGTCCCACACGCGGGGAGAGTCATGTTGGCTCTTCCTTGCGCGTAACTGCGTTTTCCCGACCTGTACGAGTTTTTGCGGGCTCCAATGACCTTTGATGTCGACATGAGTCGTAAAGCCTCACAAAACAAAAAACAAAACATTGTTCACCGAACGTCATGTCACCCCGTTTTACTTTGAAGCAAACAATAAATGTTAGAGTCACTACTTGTCAGCTATCATCTTTAAAGCCTACATGAGAGAGCATGGAAATCAGTGAACTCTAGGCTCCACCAACCGAACTACTTTAGCTGCGGCAACCGCAAGCGCAAAATAAAATGTAGGAAACAGAAAACAGATATTGCGAAATACTGCTTTGTCAATAGAACTGGAATAACTTACCTGTAGCAACACTTACGAACTTACCAAAAAGATGTTTACTTACCAAATGTTTCCGCAACCGTCTTCTCGCCTACTCGAAATAGGAGCACGTGTGAAGTGCAGTGTAGTGAAGTGAATGGTGACTAATGATATAGAAAATGCTCAGAGCGAATGGTAGTGCAGTATAGTATAGTGACGTGAAATGTATGTGATTTGGTTTTATTGTTTATAGTAATTAAATTATTTTAATTACATAATTACAACTATTTTTACGTTAAGGCTATAGGAGGAGTAATGGTATATTGAAGCGTGCTTGTACGTATGAGCGTGTCTCTGTAACTGTTTGTCAGTGAAAATGTGTTTAGGTGCGTATGTGAACACGTGTGGGCCTCATTTATATTATTAATTTCTTAAAAGTAATTTCTTTCTCGTTTCTCGTGTACTAATTTTCTAAGCATTTTATTCTGTTCGAGCGTGTAGTGTATAGATTTTTGTTATTTAATTTATTATTGTCTGTGTGTACTTATGTAATACTTACGTTATTACGTCTTTTTTTTTCAATCTGCCACCGAGCACTCGAAGATTAATACGTTATTAATATTATTATTAACTACATAAATAAATTAACAAATATAAAGGCGCATTTCGTATTTCATCAAAGTTCCATTTCCGATCCAAAACATATTGCGTTGGAAACAGTTTCACCCCATCATATCAGGCTCGTTGATGACACGCCACAAGAGGACACGACAAAGAGTTCCCACCCTATGTGATATGAGCTTTCGGCAAAAAAACCGTTCAAGTGATTGTTTGTGTGGCCTCGAGGAGCGCTAGTGCGGCCGACCGCCATTCATGTGTTAATGAAGCCACACGCCGCCCCGGCGCGCCGACGGGGACTCACAACAGTGCGTGGAACGAGAGAGCTGCAGGGACTTCGAGGTCTCACTTGTCGATGAGAGATCAGTTCACCAGATACATTTCACTTTCAAAAAATTGTCATTCTATTCGATTAAACGAGATATATTTTAGGGAATGAAATCCATCGAATGAAGAATGTTGAAAAGAAAGAGGAAAAATGAAAAAAAGGGATTGACGGAATTGCTCCTGGAAGCATTGCAAGTTCGCTGATAAAATCATTAAAGGGAAGAGTTACGTATAAATTTGGACCCAATGTAAGGTTTGGTGGACGAAACAAAAACTGGTTTCAGCCGACAAGACGGATGAAAGAGGTTCTGTAAAGGCCAGAGAGAGCACGTTATGTTGAAGTGAGGAACAGACAGGACATTGTTCAAATGCAAACGAACCGCGCATTCAGAGACACAAAAGGGAAATGCCAAATATTTGCTAAATACGTATAAAGGACATGACAGATGAAAGAAGCACTGAAGACGGTATGAAGGGTGAAGAGAGACCGGAGTTGAGTGGACGAGTGTAAAACCACAAAGAAGAATCAAGCAAAAAGAATTATAAAGGTAAATATGATGTAATGTTTCTAGATTTACACGTGACATTACACAAACTAAAAAATTGGTTTTAAAACCATTATGTTGTTCATTTATTTTCACCTATGGTGTACATGACCGTCTGACATTTAACTAAGGTCATTGCAAGACACTCTTATTTCACATTGACTCTTATCTATTTGCTGTTTTTTCTCCATTTAGCCGCCGCATCAGGTGTTTCGTAGCCACATTTCCCGTCCCTGTTACGAAGAGGCGGACGCTTATCTTCCTCTAGCTGCATCTGTAGTGCTTTCTTTATCAATCTTTTCTGAGTGATGTATTCCACAAATAGCTCACATCATCACTCGCAACGTTGAATACCCTTTCCCGAGTGTCCCAACTCGAAGTTTCTACTCACAGTTCGATGCACTTTGGGGACAATGTGATTGACATTTCGTCAATTTATTTGAGTCCCGGTCGAAGTCGTGTTGTTATATTCCACACTTAGATCAGGTTTGAATAGAATTGAGTTAATGCGAAAATTGCATGTTCAAAAGTATTAATAATGTTATAATGAGATTAGTAACACGATAAACATCGTTCAGAGTTACATTAACAGAGTTACATCACTCGCATGATTTAAGACGCTATTGCGATCGGACAATGTATCACGCTAAGCTAGACTTAGCGGATCAGTGAGCGAGGCTTCGCTCGTCGTGTTCGTCTCAAGAATGTAATCTTTGTTCTTCTTGCACTAGACTGTCAACTTGCAGCTTATAACACTTTTTGATAGGTTCATTACTAATGTATTTATTCACTTGTCAAATGGTTAAAGAGAATTTCTCATTGTAGCAAATATTAATTTGTTTTGTTCAAGAATATTCGGGAATAGTTCCCTTTAATTGTTGTTTGCAATAAATATTTATATTCTCGTTAACAAGGGAGGTAGTGATCACTTTATGTTGTTTGTATATGTAGCCTCGCTACACGACTAATGTAAGGAATCAACTTCACCCAGGACTTTCTAGTTCGAAAGATACATTCATTTCATTCGTTCGTTAAGACGAAATGATTGTCCATGGTATCAACTACGGTGAAATTCCGTTTTCATATCTTTGAGATAAAACTCCGAGATGACCATGGCGCCAACCTATTTAGCTTTCCTTTTCCCTCTTAATGTGCTTGCAGGTTCCATTAATTAGCGTTAACTACGTTCTGTTCACATGAAAAACACCATTGGTAGCGAAGGTAGAGATGATCATACTACCGAATTACTGAAAGAGGAATATGCTTCAATTTGACCACGCGAATATACGTCGCCAAATTATAAATGTTGAGTGTTATAGAAAAATACAAACATTTATCGAAAACGAGAGACTACGCTTCATCCATATCCAAACTAATCCATACTAAATGCGTAACGCGAGAGTGAGTCTCTCTGTTTGCTGCCCGATCGCGACTGAACGTCTCGTGATGAGGTTCGGAAATATTGTTTCACAAAGAGTTCTACAAAAAAGACCGCGAGAGCATTTGTCTAACTACAAAAATGAACGTAAATCATCGGTGAAAAGTCGTTAAAAATATAAATGTTAAAAATACATCAATTTAAGAGAGTAATTGAATATTTAAAAACCAATCATCCTCAAATTTAATGAGTTACTTTTAAGTGCATTTAATACAAATAAAAATCGCCCTTAATTCGTAAAATTTCGACAAATAATTTAGATTTTACAATAATTTTAATGAAATGGAGCATCCCCGTCATGCTTTGGAAGCGAAAATTCGACCGCCAGATGGCGTAGTGTTTACAGTCAAAAATTAGGATGTGTACATGTTTTTTTAAAAAACCAGTAAGTAGAAGTATTTTGATCTTACAATAAAGATTTTATTCTTTCCTGAGTAAAAGAATTAAAAAAATCCGGGGCAACGCCGGGTAATCAAATAGTATAATATAAAATGTTTTTTAGCAACGCTTAAAATATCTTCCCTAAATTGGTGTATGCACCAAAAGTTGATATCATCAAGGACTATAACAGAGAGGAAACCACATTCGAAAAATTACCATTAATGTACACTCGTAAAAACGTTGGGTAGCTATCGTCATGTGAGAGGCTAATTCCTGGAGTGTGGGAGGGGATGGTGGTTGGAGTTGTGAGTGAGGGAAAAGGAAAGAGGAGCTTATCAGTATTCCCTCCTCTCCCACCCCCGCCCCGCCACGCCCTCAACGACTACAGACCGCGTGCGGTCGACTGGACTTGGACAAAATGAAATACGCCATCCGCATAGCAAGTGGTAACGCCACTTTCTCCAATCTTCGTGGAATGAAGAGCTCCCGCGAGGAAGAAGGAATGCGATCGGCTCTCGCTGTTCGCTACAACACCACATCGTGTTTGCTGCGACTCGACTGGTGGCAGCGGTAGGGGAAAAGTGTGAGGGCGAGCGATGGATTGAAAACGCTCCACGAAGAATCGAGTCCTTCGCTTTTATAATTTTTANAAAAGTGTGAGGGCGAGCGATGGATTGAAAACGCTCCACGAAGAATCGAGTCCTTCGCTTTTATAATTTTTAATGTCAGGTGACCCGAGTTACGCTCCGATTTATTCAAAGTAAAGTTTTAATACTGGAAATTATAGACAGTTTCTCCGTATCTTATTTGATGTGTTAATGTAATGAAATTTAAGTTAAACATATATTAAAAACAAAAAATTATTTGTTTGTGATTATAACTTTTAGTGTTATTTTACAAGGGAACAGAACAACGCTCATATTTAGTCAATATAAGAATTCTTCCAAGTAAATTTTTTAATAAAAGAATTCTCGATTTACCGATTATTTCACGTAATTCAGATCGCGCAGACTATCGTGTCACGGACTCACGCTACTGGAAAAAGTGCCATGTATCATTTCATAGTCATTGGTAGCGAGTATTGTGCACTGCTTCAGCCGAAAACATTCCACAGAACAGTCAAATGCCATGACCTCTGTAGGTGAGCGCCCAGCGGATGTATCTCAAACAGAAGGGAAGGAACTGTGTTCCGTGGACAGACGAAATTGATGTAAACTAACTAGTATTATCTCTATTGACACTTATGCTGTTCGATTTCTGATATTAAAACCCCCCTAAATATAAAGTTTAGTCGAAATCCGACCACAGGTTCACGAGATAACTCATTTAAACTTACAATTATTGTTCGTTTATTCAGAGTATTTTTAATTTTTTCTTTGTTTTATTTTACTGTTTTTTTTTTTACTTTTCGTCCCTATGTGGTGAACTCACATTCTCTCACTAAACCAACGGGCAACGGTTGCAAAATAATACAAATACACCTTAGGAACAAAATCGTAACCACAATGCTATCGAAATGTAAAAATTCGTTCAAACTAATTTACTTGAGTTGTTTATACCAATGTTCTGATTGAAAAAACCTCTACCATTCACAACATTGGATTCAATACACTCTATACTCGGAATGATTATTTGACTAACCCTGATTGATTTATTATTTTTTTTCTACGTCCAATTGTTTTGCTTTTCTTTACGTAGATTTATCACACCATAGCCTCAATCCTATATTATTATTAAATTATTACCACTGTCTCAACCGTTTTAGTTAGAAGTGGAAAACTATCGATAGGATAGTCAATAACCAACTATGGATAGTTTCTGAGAGTCACATTTGAATCCTACCGCGTCCTTTCAGAGCTGTCACTTATATTTCCTACCTACTTTGAATGGGATGGTTTTAAATTAAAAGGATCAATTCTATTAGTGACTGGAATCTCTTCCTAGGAACTCAGTGGCAGTAAGTCGACAATTTCTTTTTCCAATTAGGTTAATGGGCGGGAGGGTTTTTCCAATTGGTTTAATAAGACTCTTTAATCGCAGAAATAGATTTGGAAACATCTTTCCGCCTCAACTGGCATCATTACAAGAAGAACAGATTTCTTACATATATATTCTTTTGTGCTTGTGTTTCGTGGCACAAAAACATGTAAATACATCTCAGATGAAAAACTGTTTTAAATACTTACGTTATTGTTTCCATCCTTTTGTGTGTGTGTGTGTGTTTTTAGTAAAATTACATAACTACTTTTTTTTATGCGCTGAATTTGATGGGACCTGATTTGGTCATGTTTTTTATCTTTTTACTTAGCAAAATCAATAAAAATCGAAAATTTGAAAATAATTTGAAACTATTGGAAATTATCAATATTTTTCAGTCAAACTATCGATACATTGGTTATCGATATGAATCACTATTAAGAGTATCGCTATCTGAGCACGTGATCTAAGCGAAAGAGTGTGATAAATGCATTGAAGCGTTCCAGGCGTTTTACCTACAACTCGTCTTTTGATCCCTTGACCCTCATTGCATCGATGGTCACCGAATTCCTCGCGTTCACTCCCCCCCCCTTTCTCAATGCAATCACGTGACTTTGCCTCGCCATACTCAGTCGAAAACGCAAAATTAATTCTTCTTGAAACAAGTAACTTTTTGTCGTAATGATTGAAAAGCAATTTCTTTGGTATTGTTAGCTACGAAATTGCAGGTCAGTAGTCCCACAAATTGTTTCAGCATCAATAAGATTCACGTTACGAAACTACCTATTAATGTAATAAAGATAATTTATTATTGTAATAATATTCAGGACTTGGTCATACATTAAAAGATTCATTAACTATCCAACTTTTCGGTTGGTTTATTTAGTCATCATCAAGGCTATACGAGTGTAACACATAAACGTACGTTTTACGATCTCTAGATACAAGAACAATGAAAACAATTAAAAACAAATCATAAAAATTATAAAAAGAAAATGTTAATACGTAGAAAATAATTTACAAGATATGTCATCAGTGTACAAAGTAGACGTTTCTAGATAGTTATATAGTACTACATTGACTTTGTTGATGTTGATTATTGTTACGTTTTTATTATTATTCTGGTATGTAGAGATGGTAACACATTCCGTATGTCTTTTATAACCTTGAGTATGATAAATAAAGTAACCAAAATGTTGGCACAATTATTATATTTTAAAATACTTTACCAAGTCCTCAATATTATTACGATATACGCAAGTATGGTCAAGAATCCTCAAGATAATTTACGATCGCATTTTGTTATATACTATAAAACAGGGTAAAATTCTAATTTAAATGATTAATACGCACTGAAAACCAATAAGTGAACGTTATTTCAACTTTTCTTGGTAACAAGTAAAAGCTAACCACAATTAAATTATTTAGTAATGAACGTAGTCCAAAACGTGTGGAATACAAAATATATGGACACACAGATCTCGAAAACACTTATATATTACAGAGTTAAAGACGAGTAAACGTATCACAACAAAAGCTCCCGGGCGACTAGTATGAAGCACAACTTAAATTGTTACTTAATGACCAAAGACGTTTATTTCAAAGTAAATAAATAAACTTTATTATCAAAAAGTAGTATGACCACGTGGAGGACATTAAACTAATTAGATAAATATTTTAAAACTTACGACATTTTCTGGAGGAATAATATTTTTATTTTCTGTGAAGAGCTCACACAAAAAAATAATAATATTCGCCCAGAAAAGGTTTTTAATTGATTATTTAATTAGATTACATAATTACGTCCCGTTAATAGTAGTAGACAATAAACTAATTTACTCTCGGGAAGCAAGCATGGGACCAACCCATCAGTTCCGATCAAGAATCCTAAGACTGAGGCGGATTTAACATTTCCAAATACGAAAATGAGTAAATATTACAGAGTCGTCAAATTGATGTCCCGTAAATTTCGTAGTGGAGACAGTTGTATCTATTAATCCCTCGTAACACGATACAACCGCCGCAGCGTATGCTATTCACGAAGTGTGGTTAGCAACGTTTGCTCAACTGAGTTCGCAGTTGAGCTGAAGGAGACGCTAGAGAGCGTGACGAAGCAAATTCGTCGCTTACAAAGAGATTCTATGAAGATGAGAGGCGATGAATATTCAGAGAACTCGCACGTTCCCTTCAGCCGAACGATGCCACCGCGTCCACCATTTCGTCCCTCTTTCCATTTCGCTGCTCCCTTAAAGTTCAGTGGCGGAACTCTTTCAATACAAATAGAACTTCATAAATAGCATACTTTGTAAAATTGTTACCATTTTAATAATTGTTATTAGTTATAACATTTTTATTGTTATTAGTAATATTATTGGTATAGATATTAATAATAACAGACTAATAAACTTAATAATACCAAATTAATAATATCAATAAATAATTCTAGTTGTTATTAATAATACAAGATTGTTAATTATTTACTTTATACATATTAAAGATAGTATTTATAAAATTTGTGTTGTAAAATCATAAATTTAATAAAAATTGCTCCCCGGTTAGCACCCTCCCCCTTGATTACGGTCTAGATCTACCATTGGAAACGTTCAAGATATTCTTTGGATCTTTTTAAGTTGTAATATTAGATCTGTTTAGATGAATATTATTCCCGTGTGGTGTGAATGTTACTTGTTGATGTTTACACGACTGATGCGTTTACATGATTTCGGTATATGTTGATGACACACTCATGACTGAGTGGTGTGCTCATCATTTGGTGATGTCTACATAACTTGGTGATGTCTACATAACTTGGTGATGTCTACATAACTTGGTGATGTCTACATAACTTGGTGATGTCTACATAACTTGATGATGTCCGTATAACTTGGTGATGTCTACATAACTTGGTGATGTCTACATAACTTGGTGATGTCCGCATGACTTGGTGATGTCCGCATGACTTGGTGATGTCCACGTGACTTGGTGATGCCCGCATGACTTGGCGATGTACACATGAATTGGTTATGTCTACATGAAAAGACCATCGTGATATATACCATTGTGATGAGTGACGTAGAAGTGTGATCATGACTCGAAGACGTACAAGTAACTTGGTGACGCGTGTGTGAAATCAAATTTGTTCTGTCAATTAGATAACAATAATGCAACGCATCCGCTTGCGTCCGTGCTATTTACAAGCCAACAGTGCCGCCAGCGAAGGGCAGATGAACACTACCAAACATCGCCAGGGGCACTTATAGGACGGGAGGATATTGAGAATCAATACCCCCCTCTCTCCAAAAAATCGATTCTTTTTACCTCCAATAAAATAGGATCGGAGTTGTGGGCAGATTTGAAAACTCCATTTCATCCTTTAACATTTCGAAAAATGTCTCTTTACACAACTACGTCACTTCTGAAGCTACGAACATCTATTTAAAATTCTGAAGTTTTTGACGTTGAAGAACGAGTACTTTGTTTTTGGGTTTTAAATATAATTAATAATACAAAATTAATTGCTTTCTACTGAATATATTTGTAGTACAAAATTTTACATGTTCGAATCAAGAAAATGATTTGAAAACTCTTGTTAAAATTGCTTACTAATTGAGTCGATGAAAACACATTTTTGAAATCCATCTTAACACTCTCAGTCTTTTTTTCCAAAATTATGTATTCGGTCAAAAGTAAAATTTCACAATCAATTATATTAACTCATGTATTTTATTTTACTGACACCTGTTTGAAATAGAAGAAGAAAATTCAAGTCGAGCCTGGAACGAACGAAGTATAGGCAACCGGTATAGCAGACATGTATTATGAAACGCGTTTTGCCTAACTCATCCTTTGCTGCAGGATCTTTTGGTACACATACATTGACTAAAATTACTGAATCCAGTGCTTTATTAACAAAAATAATTATATATTAATAAATTAGACTTGGGTATGACTATAAGTACGAATTTCTTAGAAAATTTAAGTGTCATGAATATTTATAGCAATTTTTGCTCTCTCGGATACATACGTGAAGTTGAAAAGTTTTGTACAATATAAAAAAAGCAAGTACGTACATTGAATAATCTCTCTATCTAATGAAAGATTTGAAAAACACCTTACATTTTTGAGAATGGGATCGCGTATACAATCAAAAGATAGTGTGGGTAAATCAGATTTATTCATGTGCGGAAAAAATCTCTCTTCGCACATTCACTGTGCTCATTTAAATATAATACAGATCCAAACATGGAAAGAAACGCAGTTTTTTTTCGTACTACAACATGGATAAAAATATAAATGATTATCGGAATACGACTTTTTATGTGGTATGAAACAAATAATTTTAAAATGACGCAATTTAAAGTTGTAATATTTTTGTAGGCTTTAATAAACCGGAATAAAATATGTAAGGCTACTTCAATATAGGGATATGAGAAGGAAAAAAAGAATAATTATCTTCATTACCTTCCCTATTAATTTAAATGTACGAATATTTCACTATTTTCTTAGTCCTTTACACAATTTTTTTTTTTTTTTTTTTTCTTCATTTACTGACCTCAACTACTTCATCTACGTAATTGTCCAAAGAGTAATTTTGCTATTTATTAAAATGAATTGTTTGTATAAAGAGCGCCGCCGAAAACGATCTGTACATAAAAAATGCCCCGTGTCTAAAAATATTGGTTTAGTGGGATACGAGGATTTGTCTATACAGTGAAAGAGAAATAGATCGTAAAACATCATAGCAAAAAAGCAAATTATAAATGTAACGCGAAAAAGTACTTGGCTCAAGGTGACATCGGGGAGGGGTCGTAGATTTGGTGAATCTATGACGGAGGGGTGGGGGCGTTTAAGGGGGCTATAGACCCCTCCTCCATTGGAACTGAACTCTTAACAGATAAAATTCAAGTTGATAAATGGCATACTTTGTAAAAGTGCTACCACGTTATAAAGCGTTATTATTTATAATTTTTATTAATAATATAATTTTAATACTGGATTATAATAATAATAAAATTAATAATACGAGATTAATTAAATTAATGATACTAAATAAATAAAATTAATAATACTATTTTAATAACTTTGATAAATAATTGTTTTAATTAATAATACCAGATTGTTAATTATTTATTTGATGCATTTTATTTAAAGCTAACATTCATAAAAATTTTGTTGTAAAATTTTATTTAAAAAAATAAAAGGTTAGCCCCCCCTGTTGTTTGCGGTCTAGATCCGCCACTGGATATTTGGGTAGGGGGAAGGAGAGTCGAAAGGTCTTTCTTTGCCCTACATTACAAGACTAAATAAATTCAATACTGCACCAATTGCAAATGAAAGAGAGAAAACTATTTTGGAGGAATACAATATGGAAGTCCCAATACGACATACGTGTAATTTTAAAAGATAATTGTACCGTCCTTAAATAATAAAAGGTCCCACAAGAATATTCTAAGTCCCGGGTTCTTAGCATTTTGGATTTGTTAGGTTTGAAAAGCCACCTCTCTGCGACAGGTATATTCACCAGTACTAGTCTTTTATTGGTCTGCCAAATATGAAAGCAGTTTCAAGTTTGCCCACGATTGGTCGAACGAAGGTGAGGAGCTTTTTCCCCGTCGTAGAGGAGTGGCGTTGCAAACCTAACAAATCCAAACTGCAAAGAGCGCGGGAGTTGGAATCTATTCGTGGGCCCTTTTATAATTCCAGGACCGTACCTACCCTCCTAAAATTATACTTTGATCCATTTCAGAATACATTATTTTAAGTTTCACGAATTTTAGAAAATGTTTAAATGTTTCTAGTACAATACCTGTGAGTACATCGTTACATTATTGAACATCTTACATTATGAGAATTAGTATAATTCAGATACGTTTCCCAACAAACATTAATATAAAAGAAAAGCTCTAAAAATATTTATACGGATGAAAATTCCTAGGAACTGAGACTATAGAATATTTAAAGTTAACAAATATTAGTCGGCATAAACTTAAACGCCACTCAAAATTACATTTTGAAATTACATCTTACGAAAAGTATTATTTAAAGAATATTTTTGGAAGAAAGATTGCGTGAACAAGAATGTAACGCAGAGAAGAAGTGAATCGCTTTCAAATCTGGCTTTTAATTGTTATTGTTTTGCCAAATATGAATGCACACACCAACGACACAAACCTTTTCACCTCCTCGTTTGACACAAAAACTCTCCAAACAAATGGACCAAAAATTTCCTCTCAAAATCGAAAAGAGTTTGAAGACCTCACTCGATTTCATATTAATCTCCCCAACGCTGAAGTATTTCCAGCTGGGAAAAATTAAAAAGATTGAAATTATACATACAGCCTCACCATGCTCGTGTTCAAAAATATTATTGAATCGCTTGCAAAATTACGTTTCGCTCGCAATACGTAGCAGTGGTTTCAATTCGACGGGGTAATTGCTATTCACTGCACGGGGATTCGGGGGAAGAGTCGTACTGGGGGATGGGGAACCAGCGAAGCGGAGTGGAAAAATCGAACGAACGCTGGAGGGACGCAGGGGACAGAGATAGAGAGTGTGATAAGGAGGGTTGTGGAGGATGGGGAATCAGTTGAATACTTCTCGCAAAGACATCGCATTCCGAAAGACAATTGTAATTTTTTTATATTAAAAATAGTTATAATATTGTTATATTTAACCTCGAATTTTGAGAGATTTTAATAATTACGATACACCAGCAATTATACTTAGTTTGGCCAATTTGGACATTATAAATTGATTTCATCTAGAGAAATTGCTGAAAAGAAGATACAATAGTTTTAAATAATTTAACGCACGCGGAAGTACAGTTTGTTTTAGATCACTCCTCCATTGCTGAACAAATAATATTAAAATGACAAATAATAATACAGTACAATACCCTTTAAAATTAGCAAAAATAAACAAATTTTATTCACAAAGAGACAAGAACAAAAAATAAAACGAATAAAATTTCAATATAAGACGAGGAGGAAGATTTTAAATTTATACTCCTGAATTTTTCGGGGTAATGATATTACATTTTAGCAAAACGTTTGAGCAAATGGGGTAACTTTACATAGAAATTACCAACTTTCAATACTTTGATCGCGTACAAAACGATTCCTGAATGAAATAGTTCTCATGGCAAAGAGTACCCGACACATAAGGACGATTAATATTAGCCTTGCTACGAATAGTATCTTCGTAATCAACACAGTTTCTCCTAAAGCAAGGATAACACTTCAGCAATACATCCATAACCAACGGCCGATTCATAAATTTAAATGAACGATTTACGTGCATTATGGATTGACTTCTTAGCCGAACTCTGTTCTATTCTGAAAGTTTGAATATTCTGAGCGGAGTTACCCCAAGATATAATACTGTATCAAAAATGGGAATTAAAACTTGTAAAACATCAGTAGCGGGTAAATTTACTTGCGAAACTAAGATGCGAAATGCATAAAGAAATTTGCTTAGTTTGATTTTACGAGTGTAAATATAAACGTGACAATTCTATTTGAGGTATGGAATATGAAGACGTGATTTCCTTCTAACGGTTTACACTATGGTTCTGTTTATTCAAAGAGTTAAGAGTATTCACCATTTTCCCTACTTCCAAGAAGAATTCAACAAATTAGCAGCGTCGAATGATTCTAGAAAAATAAACCAAAATAAAAATAGTTGTGCGTGGTTTTAGGACGAGACGTAGTTTTTAATGATACACTTAACATTCTTCCTTAGAGTTCACGCGTCTTTTTGGATAAATTTTACTGCACAAGAGAGTATTTTATGTTTATAAGCGACTATCCACTAATAGTTACATCGTTAGGAAAGTTTAATAGGAAATGTGAAACATTATTAAATCGATTTGGTTCAGTATCGACCTATACGTAATAGCAATTCACATTCAAAATTCAAACAGTTTAAATTATCTGGAGATATATCAAACAATGCTCTGGATATTTTCAAGCGCATCGGAATTTTGTACACACAAGTATTGGCAAATATAAATACTAATTATACATTAATATGAAAGCACGGTTTGAAACTTCACACACGAGTGAATCAGCAATAACAGTGAATACAATAAAAAACATAAAGATACATCGGTTTTTTTGTTACAATTCATGGCAGGTAGTGAGAACAGAATAACAAAGAATTAGAGAGATATTACGATACACCATCAATAAACGACAGAAAGGCTGGTAATGTATTCCGTATCTTTACAATTCGTCGATGAGTTATTTTGAAATCATTTAATTATGTGAACTCAATGTAAATTACGTAACCTTTAAGGTAGAATTAAATCACAAAAATATCTTAAATCGTCATAAATAAAGGGAGTGACATGTATTTATTGTGGGTCAACGTTAGAAAAACATACTTCACCGGCCTGTTTAATGGAATAATTGTAATTATAATTGATGGTGAAGTACATTTTATCCTATGGAGAAAACACTCATTTACAAAACAAGGCCAATTTTTAAATCACGAAAGCGATGAAAGTTTACATTGATTTGTAGTCAATTCTCCGTAGTATTTTTTCACATCACTTTTATCGATAGGTCACCGGACATCTGAGAGAGAGATTTCACTTTTTCCTTTGAGGTGAGATGAGGCATACATCACGAAACCGTTGCGCTCGGCCGCCATGTTTGTTCCTGCTCTTATGCATTTCAAACGAGTTCCTGAATATTGTTTATACTGTGCTATTAACTGATAGATACAAATTAAATACGTTTTTTTTCGTCATCATTATTCATTATTGTTGTGTGTCAGGACAATTACAGTAAGAATAAAGAAATTAATTATATATCTCAGTGATTTTGACTCATTTGGAGTTAATAGCACTCCCTACTCCAGTACTATCCCCGGTTCGAATCGTACCTCAAATTCAGACCGACTCCCAGGTCTATTCAACCTGCTGTAAATTGAGTACCGGGTCTATCCTGAGGTCAAACTGGCCGGAGCGAGATGTCGACCACATCTAGTGCTTCTCGGCCTTCTAGTGCCGAAGCCAAATAATTGCGAGCCTTTACCCTCCGTGAACCTTTTGGGCGCCTTTAGGGCCTGTTGCGAGATATTTTGACGGCGTTACATTCATCATTATTAACATTAGCAACATACAGCTCCGAATCGATTAATTAATTCGAATTTTCGATTCGATAATTTGAAATCTATTAATTAATTTATTCATCAAAGATTTATAGTAAATAATTAACATAATTAATTCAATATTATTGAATTCAAATATGTGTTCAAAGTTTCAACAGTATTTATCATACAAAGTGCTATAAAAATTGATTGCAAAATCTTACCGTTTAAAACCGACGTTCAAAAGCAGGTTTATTATTATGTCATTAATTATGCGTTTAATACCGAAGCAATTTTTTAAATATTTATTATGAAAGGTATAACGGACAAATTTCACAACTTTTTTAAACATTAATTTTAATAAAATGCTGGTTATATTAATTGAAGAACAATGAGTGATTGGACTATTATACAGGATCAATGACCTAATTAAAATAGACATCTCTTTTCATTCGTTATTGTCAAGTATTCTCTTCCTCATGGTCACAGAAAATTGTTATAAATAACGTGCAATAATTGAAATTTAAAATTTTAATGTCAATAATTATTTTAGAAAATATGTCCATAAAAGTACTTGGGGTTCACACGCATATCTTTTAATTGTAATGTATTTGTATGAACCGAGGGCGAATTAATTAATTAATTTATACGAGAACACAATCTCCTGATGTTCTTTATCAGTAACGCCATGTTTTATAATCATTACTAACTGATATAAATGATAAATTCATGCACTTATCCAGCGCATGCTCAATCATGGTAAAGCAGGCGGTCCCATCAATCCATCACTGTAAGTCAATGTTTCGTTGCGCAAATTCTCCCCGAGGTCCGAAATGTTCAAAAGCTTAAAAAAAAAAGAATTATATGAATTGTGTCACCAGCATCGTTTCTTAAATTGTGTTGATTTTTCACGTCTACAAAAGAACATTTACGATTACATAAGTGGTATTTTGTTATATCTGCGTACACCGTAGAGTGCGCCACGTGAGGGAACGTGGTGCACATACTTTCTCATAAACGTAAAAAATAGAGTGACAAAAAATATTGTAAAAGTGTTATGTTAATGTTATTTCTTTGTAGAGAGAAATTGGAGTATTTTCGTTTCTCCAATGTGTTTGCTGTCCTTCCATGAATTTTATCATTATCATATCTTTCATTTCAGCTTACGAAAAGTGTATTCCACGTCTCCTTGGTAGATTTACACTAAATATTATTCGAGTTTGTTGAAACAGTAAACTAATGTGTAAGTGTAGCAGATAGAAATTATTTTACTGCGTCTATTTTTCGAGCGGAATACCGCTAATGTGGATGTAATGCGGATGTAATGCGGATGTAATTTTTTGTACCTTACGTAAAGAAAATTTAAACAAACCCGTTGGACTCGTTTTAAAAAAATCAAAAGAGTACTTTGACCTCCATGTGTATACCCTTTGCTTTAAAGTAAGAAAAAAAATTAGGACACGTGCATCGACAACAAGTAAATACTACCGAATACACGAAATGCGAATAAAATTGATCCATCCATTTACTCAGAACCGCTGGGCACAGACGAACAGGCGGACAGGTGGACGGACGTCATGCCAAAAACCACTTTTTCAGAATTAAGGATAACCAAAACGGATACTTCCGTCGAAATCTCGCTTTCGAAATTTTTCACGATTATAAAACTTTCTATATACTACGAATACGAGAAAGTAAAAATCGCTTAGTCTCGGTGCGATCGAAGTATGACAGCCAACGGGGTGAAACTAAGGGTAGAGAACGACGACGGTGACTGAAGAGATCATTGTGGGTTGTGACACTAACAGTGCAGAGTTTTACAACATCAACAGCCAGGTGAAAATTACCACGGACCGGAACTCGAACCCGGGACTTTCTGCTCTGGTCGCAGGTGTGCTATCCACTGCGCACCCATCTCGACTCCCAAGACCTTACGCAACTTCCACCTCTCCAGATCCGGTGAACCTGGGTCACATTTCCCTTCAGGGGATAAGTGGCCACAGGCGACCAGTAGGCGGAGCTACCAGCATCGGAGCCGCCTGTGGCCACTGATCCCCTGAAGGGAAATGTGACCCAGGTTCACCGGATCTGGAGAGGTGGAAGTTGCGTAAGGTCTTGGGAGTCGAGATGGGTGCGCAGTGGATAGCACACCTGCGANTCCGTGGTAATTTTCACAAGACTGTTGACGTTGCAAATACTCCTTCACGAGTAGGTACTCGGAAGTCGTGAGATAAAAAAAGGCAGAGTTTGGTTGACGGGCATCACGATAGAGAAGCACTGGACATTCTCGAGGCTAGCTCGACAAATTGATCGGATACTTATTTCTTTGTCGTCATTGAGTAGTTTCGCGATTATATAAATTCGCCCGAGTATCCATTACACCCCCAACCAGAAAACGAGAGCTGCATTAGCGAGGAGGTGCTTCCGGGTTAATGGCCAACTCTTACATCTAATAGTACTTCAACCGACCAAAAGGCATCGAATCACGGTCCAAAATTCCCTAAGAGATGCTTTACCTTTCCATCCCACTGAATGGTGTTGCCGAAACTTGACTGAGGTTTTAGATTAATGTCGATATAATTGACCCCGCGTCACCTGGGAACATCTCCGCAAGAAAAACCCTTGTATCTATTCGGCCAAACTTACACTTAATAATCTGCAGAGACATTTCAAGAAAAAGGCTAAAACTGAAGTTCCTTATTTTAAGTTTTTTTCATTGTAAATTTTTTTTTTGTAAATGGGACATGTAGCGTGATACTGAAGCATTTCTACATGGAGTGATGGGAAGTAGGAGTTGAGTGGTAGGGACTATTGTTAGTAGGTAGGCCGCTTAACTGGGATTACCAACAACTTGGCCTGCGTAGAAGTGGTTAGTAGGAGCAGTTACAAATAGTAAGTTAGTGATAGTAGGAGTAGTAGGAGGTGGATAGAAGAAGGTTTCGCTTTTCAGTAGTCACAGCTATATGAACTAGGATATTAATGTGAAAAGCTACAATTTTTATTTCTGACCCCGCTGCGAATTGAACTCGGAGTAACTGGTGCACTGATAGGTAAAAATTTGAAAGACTTTACCATATCCATTTCAGACAATTCCATAATTTTTTTAAAATAACCATGTTCACATAGTGTACATTTTCATTCCAAACAATGATTCAAACATTCATCTTTATTTTATAACATAACCGAAAATGCGGTACCCGGGAACAGGTTCAAGAATCATTCAGATACTCAGACAGTTTTTAGCTGTCTTTTTTTAAGAATAAAAAATTATACTACTATTAACGTCCATTTTGTAATCTAATTAAATAAATAGTTTAAAACTTACGACCTTTTTCATGGACGAACAATATTTTTATTTTTCGTTCAGAACTCACTACGTTTCGACGTGGATTTACGCCGTCGTCAGGTGATCAAGTAATAACAAATTATTACAACAAAAATAACAACAGGACAAATGAACATGATATACGCAGGAATATAAACACAAAATACGTTTACAAAAGCAGAGAAACACAATCGTTATAGTATTGTATAATCTAGATAGTTTTTCAGTGTCTGTTCGTAAATTTACACTCCCGTGTGTATTTTTTATAAATAAAAACACTGGAAAACTATCTGGTTTATGCAATACGATATCATAACATGATTGTGAATCTGATTTTTTTTTTGAAAACATATTTTATGTTTATATTTCTGTTTATATCATGTACATTTGTCCTGTTACGTTTATTGTTACAATTTGTTATTACTTGACGACGGCGTAAATCCGTGTCTAAATGTACTGAGTTCCGAACAAAAAATAAAAATATTATTCGTCCAAAACAAGGTCGAAAGTTTTAAACGATTTATTTAATTAAATAAACAATTGTGTTCGCTGTGTAAATTCAGTGTTCTGAACCACTGTGCGGTGGCTTTGAGGCGCTTCATTCCATCTGACGGTGGAGCCGTGGGATTCCCCTTCGCGCGACCGAGCGACGCGCGCGCACTCTGCAATTACTCAGAGTCTTCCTTCCTAACAGGTGAAGAGCGACGTAGGAATAGAAAAAAAAAAAGAACGACGCTATCCACTCGCAGATTGCAAATGATTAGGGAAATGGATTAATTATACGAAGAAACGTAAAGCAATGCGCTCTTACAAAATAAGAAGAGATTCCCGTCAATGTGATAAAACAAAATATATTTCCAGATCAAACGACCCCACTTTTATGAGCAGACATATATTTACATTAAAAACAGAAATAAATAAAATAACACAACGTTTAAACCCTCTGAGTGGATCATCTACAGGCAAAGGGCTCAAATCAATTGTGATTTACAATAAAAACAATATCAGCTAGTTACAACAATGGGCAAGTAGCTGATATTGTTTTTCTTGTGAATCACAACTCACGTGACCCACTGCCTGAAGATGATCCACACAAAAAAGATAGGGTTGTTTGATTTGGTAATTAATTATATATGCAGACGGAAAATATGACTAACAAAATATATTCATTACTGATCATAATTTAAGATTTTGAAAGAGAGAATATGAACGCGACATTATGAAAAATATCGTTATTATTCACATTTATTCACAATTTAAACAACGGGGTATGAAATTGGACATGAAACGGTACAATAATACTATTATATAAGTTGATTCAATTATGAACTAATAACGACATTGATACTGTACCCCAGGCAAAGCTAAGTTGAGACAAACACCTTGCGGCAAAATGTTAGAGATCACGGAGATAACGTTTGCTCTGAGTGTACNCTTGCGGCAAAATGTTAGAGATCACGGAGATAACGTTTGCTCTGAGTGTACATATAGCAGGCATCATCTCTTTTAACCTTTGGCCACAAGGTGTTTGTCTCGCGTACATAAACTTAGCTTTGTGTGCGGTATAGTGGAATGTTTCGTAAGTGCCAATCTGAGCGCGTTTGCATTCGAAAGATAAATCTGTGGGAGTAAAAAATGTAAGTTATCCAAGACCCGTTGTCTTTGGGATAAAATCTCCTCAATTCAAAAACATGGTAGCTCATGGTTCCGACATGGGTTTCTAAAGCTGGACTACAGAGAAGAAAATACTTTTGGTTACCTATATTAATGGCTTGAACGCTCATTCGTCTTATTCGAGTTTCAGGTTACCATGAAAAATGTTAAATTACTGAATTCGCTGTAGCGAAAAAATCGATGAAAATAGTGACGCACCAGGAATCGAATCCAAGACCATTCGTCATTTTCTTCTCACATCACAAGCATCTTCCGCAACGAACAGCTTTACAAAACAAAAAAGATTCGAGTCTCGAGGAGGCTGTCCGATATATTTCGAAAAAGATGGATATAAGTATTATTTCATAACTTATAGTGAGATTTTGATCGCGAGGTCAGTCTATTCAACTAAACAAACAATTAGGATAACCCATTAAACCGACGCGGTCAATAATGTATCACTGTTGGTTGACACAATTTGGAACAGTTATTCTAAACGACGATGTCAACAAATACTTTGTCTTTCCTTTCATCTCTTATTCTTGTGAATGAAATTAATTGTCTTGATCTCGCCAACAATTTATTTATTAATAGAATAAACTTACAAAGTTTCGACGAATGGTTTAGATTTTATAAGCGTTTTAATGAAATGGTGCAACCGCGCTACCGCAGTTGCATCTTGCATGGGAAGCAAAAATTTGACCTGCTAGACTTCCGGTGAAAATTGTGGGTTCGTTGCTCTAACGAGTAAAAAGAAAATTCCGGGCAACGCCAGGTAATCAGCTAGTGATAAATATATGGTCGGCGAAACTAGGACAATTAATTTCATTTTTAACAACGTTTTTAACCTATCTTATTGCTCGCATTCGGGATAATCCTGTACAGCAAGCGACGAGTATATTTCCTCACGGGTACTCCGCAATTTGTGAGAGAGGTGAAGCGAAGAGCCGTGCTACCAGCGCCTCCCTCGGTGTTGCTTGGAACTGGGTACCTGTGGTGGTCGGCCACTTCATTACCTGTAATGATGACAAGAGCCCCGAGGGAGCCTCGGGAAATACAACGCTCGCTCGCGTGGAGTGTGGTATCTTCTTTCTCTCTCTTTCATCAACGCAGAAACCACTTCATCCGGAGGTAGCTCGCATTGAGAGGAAGTCCAAACGGAAAGAGCGCTTCTAAAAAAACAACATGTTATGAGGTTTCGTGCTCCTGCAGACACTCCGCGTTCGTCTTCACTAGTAGGTTGATTCCGTTTCGGTCCCGAGAACATGCGAACAATTTATATAAAAGTAACTGAAGTACCCAGCGCTGCCCAGAATTAGAAAATAAAACTTTAAAAACTCATTACTGGACATTAAAAGTTTTAAAACAATTCACAAATAAAACATTTTTGTGCATTGTTGACGTGAGACCAGCACTCGAATTTAGTCAAATCACAGAGATGTTCTATTGTTTTCTTTATTATTATTATTATTATTCTAATTGTCTTAAAACACAACAATATGAATAATAATGAAGAAAATACATGATTTAATTCCTATATATAAGTTAATAATAAAGTACAAACGATATTCTGGAACTCGCTTGACTCGTTTGAAATGCCCAAGAGCATAAAGTAAGAACATGGCGGTCGAGCGCAACGGTTTCGTCATTTATGCATCTCACCTCGGATAAAGTGAAATATCTTTGGCAGGTATCCGGTGACCTATAGATAAAAGTGATGTAAAAATACTACAGAANTAAACTTCCATCACTTTTGTGATTTAAAAGTTTTGTTTTATCTTGTAAATAAGTAAGACGCAACTTATTTTCGCAACAATTATAATTGCAATTATTTCATTCAAATGTCTGAAGAGCTATGTTTCTCAAGTTGAAATCACAATACGTACACGTTAAAGTATTTATTTATGTCAATTTTAGATATTTTAATGATTTATTTCTACCTACGCTAGTACTACCTTAAACAACAGGCAAAAAATTACATCAACATTAAAAGAAAAATTGGCATTGAGCATTGATATATTTTACCTGACAGAGCATATGTCACCAGGTCTGGATTCTTTTAGCTCAGTTTGCCCGGTGTTCCCCAGGGTTCTTCTGTAATATTCTAAGTTCATATATTACTTCCCTTATTTCTCTACGTTTGTGGTGTTAAATTTTCACTTTCGTAAATTACAAAAATTAAATACCGACAAAAATACGCACAGTTTACAGATATGCTAATATGTACGTAATCACTTTTTTTTTAAATTCCAGACAAGAGAAAATTATCTTTTATACAGAAACAACTTCATAGTTTCTGTATAAAATAATAGTATTATGTAGATATTACAACAAGCAGAGAACGATTTCTGTTGGGAGGTTGTGAGGGGCACATATGATTCTTGGGGTCAGAAATGTTAAGTCCTCCACTACCCGAGAGCACGTCAATCTGAATTGATGGGGTAGTCTCTTGTTCGCTCCCGAAGAATAAATTAGTTTATTGTCCTCAACATGGTCATGCGCAGTTTGTAACAGTTTCTGACAACTATAAAAACTTTCCAGCCTCTGTTCGTAATTCAATCTCGCACAATACTTCCAATATATAATGTTAGCTCCTCCAATGCGCGTGTTGTCAGTCGTGTGATATCGGGAGAGAGACGGAACAAGTTGTTACCTGGGCTACCTCAGCAGCTGCCTCTTTCACTCCCTGGATGTCACCGTTAGGAGATGAAGCGTCGACGTATACTTCAAAGGTATGACTCCCAGAAAAGTGTTCACCATCATAACGTTTTTCTCTCCCCGTTCCACGAAGGATGTAAAACCATAGTCTTTGTTCTCTTTAAAATATCAGAATTTTTACCTTTTAATGCAAGAGAATAGAACCGACAGCGTCTTCGTTTCCACGATCCCGCTGAGCGTGGGTTCAAACCCTGCTCGGTCGAAGTAGGTGAGGTTTTCAGCTGGGGTTTCCCTCACCTACTCCAGACAAATGTCGGTTCGGTTCCATAAGTTCCCCGGCTACCCAACATCTCTCCTTCCCAAGTCCAACNGCCTCGCTAAAACGCATAAAATAAATAAATAGTATATAGAAATAATATTTATTCGGTTTTGCTGAGACCATTTGGTATTGTATGACGAGAGTCGGTGTTGGTAGTATTGTATAAAGAATATGTAATAATGACTGGATAGTATAACTGCATATCCTTTATACATACCATTTGGTATGTTCTTCCTCCAAACCATGTACAGATGATTATCCATACAAAAGTTAGTGGAATTAAGATAATTTTTAAATTTAAAGTAATAATTAAAATTACAAGAAATTACCTCATATTCCTCCAGAATATGATTTTAAAATTTACACGGAGTCTTCAGAATTTTTTAATGTGATTCATCAAAAGTAAGTTATGATATGACAATTTCAAAAACTATTTTCTTGCATGATTCTGTTGTCTAATGCCTCATATTAATTTAGTTTTTNTACATTAATTCTGTAGCCCCATCCTGGCCCGGGTTTTGCTCCGGTATTCCTTCGGGTAGAGGCGGATTTCTTACACAGGTTCTCTAGGTTTTGTCTAGGGTAGTGTTTATTGTAACAATAAATCGTGAATTTAGTGTTATTTCAATTCTTATAATTTTTAAACACTATTTTCATCTATAAATCGATAATAATTTGTACATATAAATTTTTTGCGTTAAATTACAAACATATTGACATTTTATCAGTATTATATCTCGCAGTTAACTTTTTATCTTATCTAGGAATTTTTGCTGAAATTTTTGAATCCGCCTATGCCTTAGGGCCTTTGATCGGAATTGATGGGATGGTCCCTTGCTTGCTTCCGGAGAGTAAATTAGTTTATTATCCTCCACGTGGTCATATGCAGTTTGTACTGCTTTTTTGACAATAAATTTATTATATGCTGATACCTGTTCTTGTAACGTATCGCATTTATCGCGTATTGACGAAGCAGAAGGAGGGAGCTACAGGAGTTTGCGTATGTGTTGCAGGGAGGGCGCTTCTACGAGGTGAGAGGTCAAGTCCTTGTCCACCCCAACCCCCTCTGGAATGCGGGACATCGTCGTCGTTGCACGTGCAGGAATTCCAGCGGCGTCCGAAGAATGGACTGCACGGCACGCAGCAGCAGTTGGCTGCACTGCGAACCCTTCTTGCTGCTCATGGATTCAGTCGCTTCATTCTGAGAGAATTTGTCAGAAATTATAACACTTGAGAATTCTTCCACTGATGCATTATTATAGCTATATAGTTAAATATAAATAGAGGCAACCGTCTCTGCTCCACATTGTCCATGATAACATGAGACAGAAGATACTGAGAGATTTCTCCCTCTCGCTCGCACATCCGCTTGGAGGGGGTAAGATGTTACTGTGCAACGACTTGTGAGCAGCCTTACCCCCTCCAAGGTTGTGAGAGCGACAGGGAGAAATCTCTCAGTATCTTCTGTTTCAAGTTATTTGTGTCTCATATATGTGATTATCTATGATTACAAGTCTATGACCATAACCGCGTGAACTCAAGTAAAGTTGAGAACTATTCACAAATCTCGGAAATCTTCACCAAAGTAGTTCTTATTAATTACTAATTCATTCTACTGATTATTATTATTATTTTTTGTATAGGAGAAGAACTATTATTTTGTGATTTTAAAACTGGATAATTAATTTAGACTGTCGTTTGACTCTTTCTTCGAAAGGGGTCGTATTATCTTCAGTCACGTGATGCGGCTGCCACTTCCGTTAGAACAGTATTTTCCACAGTTTTGGTGAATTCTTCTCGTAAATGCCCCGTAAGATACGAAAATCTTAACGTAATCGCATCGTTCCTATATCCATTTGCTAAGTGTTAGGTTTGTTTTGCTATGTTAAGACGGTACTTTTGGCAGGATATCAAAAAAAACAACAAAAAAACAAAAAACAATAAACCCCCAAAAATTTCTGCATATAAACCGATAGCAATTTAAAGTCAAATAATTCAAAATTTTGTGCCGTAAGAGCAAAACAATTCATGACCACTGAATTAGGAATGGTCCAATCTATCATTTGAGGGGCAGTTAAACCTGGTCGTTTTGACGGATATGATGTTAGTTGGAATAATACCAATGGAGAAATTGTTTCAATAATGGGTTCTCCAATAATGTTCTCCTTATGAACAGAAAGAGTTAATACCTGGGATGTATAAATATTAAGTTAGACAGAAAATAACGTTACCCTGAAAAGCAAAAGGAGGTTAACCCTCTCGTTGAACAGACGAAGGGATGCTCTTTATAACATAGCGAGCTCCTGTCAATACCTGTTGGACATGATGTCCACATGGAGTGTCTCGCATGCTCCACCCCCCACCCCACATCCGCATGCAATATCACGCGCTCCCGTAATTTAAAATCTGTTAACGCGTCAAGACTCGTCCCGTTTCGACCCTAGGGGAGATCATTGGGGAACGCCAAGTATCCAGTATACCTCTCATAATACGGTTGAGTGCCCTTTAGGGAAAGGAAGCAAATAAATGATAACGTCATGGCTGCGCGGCTGTCGGGGTGAATTATCACTGGGAAGCAACATGGAGCCATGATTCCGTCGACGCGCCATAATGAAGTTTCGAGAGCAGCGGGTGTTTTAAGCCTCCTCTCCGCGCGTGGTGGATTACAGTACTAATTGCATGTGATGGCGCGCAAATGTAAATGGTACTCGTATATCGTTTTAAAAGTGCTTCATACGCTGTTAACTTACATAATAAACTTTTACTTACCATTTTTTGTAATCAACAAAACTTGGAAAAGAAACCATTAAAATATTGCTCGATACGATGTTTCGTTCTTTTTGTGAATTTTTAATAATAAATAATTTTTTTTACATGAAGACATTTTTATTTAGTAACTAGCTGACCCGACAGATGTTGTCCTGTCCAAATTTCAATAAATTTGTTTTGTAAATTTGTGAAAAACTATGTGAAATATGTAAACAAAATATTTTTTTTTTAAGTCAACGTATCATTGGCTGATCATTGTATCTATTAAGGATTATGGCCATGGAATTAACCAATTATGTCGCTCCTATTGTCAATTATGATGGGGAGTGTATACGAATATGCTTTTTGCTGTTTGTCCGAATTCTCCGACTTTCTTTTGTAACTGTCCCGAATTGTTTTTCCTGAAAACCGCACCATAACGAACAAAACAATGAATGAGTTACGAATTTCCACCGTTCGAATCATGAGAAAAGAACTTACATTTCTTTTCCGAAATTTCCAATTTTTCGGGCAACTTTTCCGATTTTTCTTTCCCTAAAATCCTTATTCTGACTATTACGAAAAATTTTAAAAAATTAGCCAAATCCGTCCAGCCGTTCTCAAGTGACGCGCTTACCAACGAACGGCATTTAATTTTTATTTATACGGATATTAACCAATTGTACTTTTATTAAATATTGAACGTGATTAAGTTTAGCAGCATTGCCTTCCTTCTGTGCTTTTCTGTCTTTTATTTTACAATATGTTGTGGATATATGTTTCATTCGTAACACAATGTACTCCTCCTCCCCTCCTGTTCCCCTCTCAATGAAGTAAAATATTACAGATTTGTGAACAGCATTTTAAACTTTTTAACTAAAGCATTTGAAACAATTTCGAATCATGTGGAGATGAAATTCATATTACTTCACTTTTTACTGTAATATACACCATTCCATTATCGTAATCCTCATTAAGAATTTTATCTCGTTACGGAATGTGTATTGGACAAGAATGAATCATATTTCAATTTTATACTTGAATTATTGAAACATTGTTCTGAATATGAAAAATATAGTCATCTTGCAGAATAGTCTCTTCTGATCTTATCAAAGTGGTTCGCATATTGTTAAAATTTCGTGATGATGTCTGGTTTTATTCCTTCGATAATTGACAAATACATCGACAAAATCCCAACGAGAATTAAGAATTCAATTTGGTTTCATGAGGAATAGAGTCAAATTTCTGAAGAAAAAAAATTACTTCCGGTACGCATCTTACGGTCTCTAACATTTCGTAGTAAAATGAAATTATTCTGTTTAATAAAAATACGTTCATGCTGCATCGTCAACGGGAGTCGAACTCGGGCTCTGCTGCTCTGACCGCAGGTGTGATGTCCACTGCACAACCAACCTCGACTCCCAAAAACAACATCCACCTTGGCGTGTTCCGGTAAAAACCTGGGTCACGTGACCGGGTTCGAGTCCCAGTCCGTCGTTGACGATACGCAAAAACATTCCTCCTCCAGTTATGCGTTAAAACTCCGTAAATGTTGTTCAAACACTGTTTCGTATTTCCAAACAGTTTACGAAATACTTTGTCACTAAGTTTATAATTTTCTAACAGTGCTTTGCGAAATTAAATCCAACTACGAATGTGATAACTTTCGACCAGGTGAAAATGGCGACGAGCCGGAAATCGAACCCGATGCTCCCAGACCCAGATGGTGTAGTGGTTGACACCCCTGCGATCAAAGCAGAGGTCCCGGGTTCGATTCCCGACTCGTCGCCATTTTCACCTGGTCGAAAGTTATCACATATCTTCTCCACGTGTAGGGGGTACACGGAAGAAATATATGCATGTTTTTATGAATCTTTGTCAAATAGTATCAAATCAGTTTTATGACTTTCTGATAGTTATTTCTTTCTATGTTCGCGTCAAAATGTTGAAAAGTTGAGTGCGTAAGACTCGCGATATTTTTGTAATACTTAGTGGTTCTAAATTTGGTAGATTCACCGAACGAAATTTAAAACGCTGATATAATCGCGAGTGAAAGATAAATCTTCGTTTTCGCCGCCGTCGCTGGAATCAATACTCGAAGCCCTCGCTTCCCAACGACGGGAAACTTTTCGCGTGGTTTGAAGAATCCAATAACCGGTTGAGTGAGCTTCGCTTGGTAATTAATAGATTCTCTTCTCTTAAGGCCTCTCTAAAGGAAGAGTTTCACGGCCTTTCAATCCAAAGCGGATGAGCATCAGATGCCGAAAAACTGGTTTACTTTCCGATTTTATTTCATCTCGTTCGTTTAAAAAGGGCTTTGACGGTATGGGAGTCAGGTTCTCGCAAATAGAGGTATAAATATTTATGTAATTAATAGTATAGTTATCGGTGGAACTGTATCCTATAATTATTCAGTTACTAGCTGACCCGACAGAAGTTGTCCTGTGGAAATTTCAATAAATTTGTTTGTAATCGTTTTGTGAATTTGTGAAAAGCTTCCAAATTTTCCGACTTTCCTGTGAAATTGCACCGAAATTTTTTCCTGAAACTTTTTCCAGGGTCACAACGAACAATACAAAAAAAGAAGAGAGAAAAGAATTACGCATATCCATCGTTTAAATCGTGAGTTATGTTCTTCAGTTCATAGAAATATCCCGTAGAAAAAAAAGTACTTTCCGTTTTCTCCCCAATTTTTCAATTTTCCGGGCAACTTTTCCAATTTTACATGCGATAAAAGATTTAGTCATTCTGTCATTTGATGCATTTATTGATGCAAAAGGCCTTTTCGGCAGCATGGCAACAGAATCAAATACATAAATTTAATCAGAAAAAAGTATTATAAATTACGAATTACGAACTACATCCTAAAAATAATTCCTTCAATTTTTCCAATTTTTCTTTCCCTAAAATCCTTATTCTGACTATTACGATTATTTTCTTAATTATCCGAATCAGTCCAGTCGTTCTCAAGTGATGCGCTTACCTACGAACAACATTTAATGTTTAATTTGTATAGATTTCCTTTTGTGATATCGTTTACATAAATATGTCACAACTGAAACAGAAATTCTTTACTACATATATTTGTGTATTTCTTTTTAAGTTATCTCCTTTTTTGTGTGTATTTCCGTTTATGTAATTTCGTGTTTATTGTTTTATATATTTCGTGATTGTACGTTATAAGTTATGTAAAAAACAAAATAAATTATGAGAACAAGAAAAAACAAAGTTGGACTGCCCAATTCTAAAGAAATATAAATTTTGAATTATCCTTTTTATTTAAGTTAATCCTTTCAAAATGCTGACACACAAAAATCTCTAATTTTCTTACTTCCCTTCTCTTATTTCCTTTGAAAGCTATTTGGTTAGTGAAGAAAAATTAACTAATTTGAAAACGTCCCAAACAACAACAGAAGTTAAAATATAGTTTAGAACAAAAATATATACACCTCGTACTTTCGTGTGTGTGTGTGTGTGGGGGGGGGGTTCGAGGTCATTAGAGCCCTAAAATTCTGGACAGGTAGGGAAAATGCTGTTACGCACTAGGGAGAGCCAACATGACTCTCCCCGCGTGTGGGACTCGCCGAACAACTCAACCATACCCACTAAAAACCCTCCTGAATTACAACATATCAAGAGGAAAATGAAAGATACCCTGGTCCGAAT
Source organism: Laupala kohalensis (assembly GCA_002313205.1). NCBI lineage: Eukaryota > Metazoa > Arthropoda > Insecta > Orthoptera > Trigonidiidae > Laupala > Laupala kohalensis. The sequence goes on from NNCF01132796.1 coordinate 214,676, forward strand.
TGCGTCGGGATCGAAAAGAACAAGAGGTGACCAAGGAAGGTCAGGAAAGAGAAAGGAAGGAGCCTAGCACAAGTAAGTGGAAGTAATGCCAGACTCAGCTCGGGGCCCCATGTTTGCCAAACACGCACTTACTAGATGCAAGTCCCCTGGAGAGGGGGGGTGTTGTATTTTGTATCTCCTCAAATTTCAATTCATAGCTTTCAATACGGCGCATGGTGAAGAGGTAAGTGAAATGTCGCAGGGGTAACACGGACACACTTACTGCTTATGAGTGACCTATTAAACGAACTTAACATACGATGAAACATACTTTTATGAATGAATGTGAACAATACTTATCACATCTGAAGATTCTTTGGAATTTAGGCAAAAAAAGCAGTCAAATTCAACATGTATTTTAAAGAAAAACCGAATAAAGTACTTTCAGTTGGACTGCTACGTGGTTATTGAAGAACCAAGATGAATAGTGTACGTGCTGTGCCGGTTATAAGTCATTGCATTGCCCTCAATTCTAGATTTCTCACGCAAAACAGAAATTCATGGCAAAAGAGAGATATCCTCCATGAATATTCTCAATAAACGTACTTATATTTTAAAGGAAAAATTTGTATGAAAGTATTTCTATAAAAGATAAACTTAAGAAAAATTAAAACTAGAAAAGATTGTGCCAGCCACGGACGAAGCGACATAGTAGGGTTATCGTTATTTCCAGTCAACCAGGCAGAGGGTCCTCTACAACCGGAGTAAAGAAAGATTTCGGTCTCTGCGTGTAGTCAGTGCGAAACAATACTGCTGACCATAAGAATCGTCCTCGACCTCAATTTGTAAGAAAAGTATTCCTTACCGAATAACGACTGTAGAGTCCCTTTACTCAGTCAAATAGGAGAGTTGAAAAGCAAACATAAGATTACTTCGGTGACGTCACCTCTTGTGGCTTCGCTTCTGACCTCACGTGCAAGTGATCTCAACAGCGTGAAGGATGTGGCAACGCCGCTCCAAGCCTATTTTCCAGTCCCTTTCTCATTAAATTGAACTATAAGACGAAGCAAGAATAAGGTAACAGATAAGCAATCATGAAAAGGGATGAGGGATAAGTCGGGTTCAACTTCAAACGACGATGAATACGACCCAAAGGGAAGGGAGAAGAAGAAGACGTGGAAGGCAAAGGGCAGACCCTATCTGTTAACCGTAAATCCGTGGCGATGCCTGAGGCGATGGAGTGTTAACTCCGCGACGAAGAAACAACATGGCGGCGTCTTTGCGTTCCGAAAGAGCGGAAGTCTCCTTCAGAAACACGCACGACGGTTGTATAATTTTTCGTTTCTTTATTTTTCCCTGCACCCGTCATAGTTATACAGGGGTTGTACACGATTACTTTTACCTATTTACTCATCACATTCTTGAATTTCTTGTATTTATTATTATCGCATCAATCATTTTATAAACATTATTTTCCTAAAAAGTGCACGAAAACGTCACATTTCCTTCTTGTATGTATTACATCCATCCTTCCATCCTTAAATTGTCTTCTTTCGTACCGAATTAGAGGGTAATCCCATTAAATACGCTCTTATATCTATATCCTCCCGACATCTGCAATATCTCATCCCTTGTAATTTATTTTTCCTCTAGAAACGCGTAGAAATATTCATGCGATGTTAAAATTTGTTTGACATCTCTATTTAGTTGGAACCATTTCTTATTTCTGTGCGCAAAACCCAAGTTGTCTATAAATTTATATTTACGTTTCGTTGCGAATAGATAGGGAGCATCGAGGAAAGAATAAATCTAAGGCAGAGGGAATCTGAATAGGCGTCATACCCANGAATCTGCATAGGCGTGATACCCATTTGCCATATTTTGGCCCAGTCTCAGTAGAGAGTGGTGCGGGTTTGTTTCCCTTCTGACCCGAAATGAGGACGGTTATCAGCCGGGGTTTACCTCACCTACTGCAGACAAACGAAACGTCGGTACTTCCCATTCATCGACAACGCAACATCTCCGCTTCCCAAATCCTGCGCCAAGCACAGGGTTAGGAGGAAGAGCAGATCGGTTGGCAAAAACCTGGACGCATCATAAAAAGAAATATGAAATAAAAAAATATAAATACAGGGAACTGCAAAAGGATTTTATTATCAAGAACCTAAAGCTACAAGTATTTGTAACATATTCCAAAATACTTCTCAATAAAGAATATTTTAAAATTATTTACAAGAAAAAACAATTCTCTATTGCACGATTTATAAAGCCAATAATTTAAGCAATGTGTTCTCGCAACTTTTGAGTCAAATCTGAAATCCAAGTAATTTAAGATGTTTCTAGACGGGTGGGTAGAAAGATGGATTCAATTTTAAGTAATGTTATATTGCCATTCACAATGCAATACTATACGCAATTTTGTGATGATGCGACCACCTTAAGCGGTTTAAAAGTAAATGACGAGATTTCACTGAAGAAGCGTCAGAGCACAGGGAACGAGCAAAGAGTCTTCTCCTTCACTTTATAAACCTTGATTACACACACATACATACATACAGTATTCAAAAGCGTAGGGTAGCGAGCAAAACGATAGATGATGCGTAGAACCGGGAGGGAAGGAGCCGGCAGAAGCCCCCGTGAGTTACTGCCAGCGACGGGGCACTGCGCTCGCCTGCCCTCCTTCCAATTACCGGAGGGTAAGTGTCGGCAGCGTCGGCTTAAGGGATGGGTGGGAGAGGAGGGGGAGGATAATGGCTAATTAACGCCCGCTCTCTCACCCCCACCCTCATCAACCTCCACTTTGTCTCCATCCGAAACCTCCCTAACTCATTTTCAACTACTTAACATGTTACAACCCCTTTACTCACGGGAGTAATGGAGTTTGATTTCGTAATTTCATCAGCATATGAAGTACGAATTGAATTATAGTTTTAATAATTTTGTAATTCAAGGAAGAAACGGTTGTTCCAAATTAAATCAATTGGTGAGGGAGGACACAAGTTCGATCATGTCACTCCGATGTCATGTAAGTTAATTACTGAATTACAGAAAGGTAATTAGTTATTAACATTTGTAACAACATATGTATTTATTGACGCAATACCAACGGTTAAGCAGAAATTTATTGAAATTTCAAGAGGTACAAATCAGTTAATGATTTGCTTTCAAAAATTCATATTTTTATCATTTCCTCAACGATAACTTCGAGTAGTATTTTCATGTTGACGTTTTAGAGTTTGTTGCGTACAAATTACTCTCATCCAGATTAAATCTAACTTTACGAGAGGCGATATATCTTATCTTCTATCTGACTTGCATTATATTCGTCGTAAAGAAGAAAGTGTCTCATTATAATGTCAGACGACCACTGAAAAGTATTGTCGTTCTGGGGACATCGGTTTCTTTAAAGTATTTTTCCTCTCATGCTCTCCCTCTACCAAACAGTGTTATTCCGACAAAGGGTTTGACCTTTTTTTTTGCTTTTATTCGGTGATACATAGAAGTAATTTTTCTGAGTTCGTCCTGACTAATTTTAGGTTTTCCTTCCGCTCATGTAAGCGAAAGCAAATGGAATTGTTGGTTTCAAATGGTGACACACTGATGTTTCTTCAACTATTTATTTATTCAGTGTCAAGACGTACAAAAAAATAATGATTTCTGAAATTACTTTGCCTATATTTTTACCAGAGTCAATACGATCATTCTCCATTGCTTCTTGTTGTATTATTTTTGTCATCCGCCGTCCGTAACTTTGTTTCGTATATCACATTTTGTTTACATTTGCTTGGAGCTCCTCTCGGCGTCTTTAATTCGTTAACTTGTCCGTCAATTTTAATTTTTTTGTTCCTCAGTTTGGTTGAACTCGCGTTTCCAAAGTACGTGCTTAGCTGTCTCATCCGCATTGCCAAACCAAAATGGTTTGCTCCCACTTCTGGTCCTACCAAAATGTCCCGTCATTATACATTATGTATAAAAAGAAGTTTGTGAGTCTAACGTAAAGGCAGATATGCCGAATGATACGAAATTTTGCACACGCATTCTGCGAAAGCGGACCTACAACAGAACTGATTTTTTTTTTCTTTTCGATTTCAATATTTGTATTAACTTCCCAGACTTCAAAGAGAAATGGTCCAGAGTTTCGAATTTTAACAAACGGTTTCTCCCTGATGGACCTTAGTACCCTAACAAGTATATTTTTCCCTCGAAATTTGATTTAGATAAATTTTCATTGAACGTTGAACATATTTTGATTTGAGGCTTAGAACTATAAAATGTTGCGCATGAGTTCTTCAAAGTTGGTCCATATTTTTTCGATATTCGAATGAGACTTTTCTTAATTTACTACTTAGCAATTTTTGTTGTCAGACACGCAGACAGGAGACCGAAAAGCCCGATGCTTATTCCAAAATTATCCTCCGTGATATACAGCGTGATCCCGAATTCATGGTAAAAACTTTAAGGGTAGGTACAGTACACAGTAACAACGATTTATTTATTTAACTGTATCACGCCTCCTTACCATCAAATAAAGCGATTAATAACTCTAAATTATCCTATTTAATGATAGCACCCATTTACTTCATAGCATGGAATGTTTACGTCATCACTTTTGCTCGCAACCGAGAGAACCTCCTATCCACCTCGGGTCTTTTTTTCTTTTCCAGTTGCTTTATCCTTTATCCAGGTCCCCGGANTCGGGTCTTTTTTTCTTTTCCAGTTGCTTTATCCTTTATCCAGGTCCCCGGACTCATAGGTCATTACCCTGGTTAAATTCTCTCTCATATGGTCTCTTTCTTACAGACATATTATCTTTCAACTCTCATCTTAGTGGCATCGCCTCAGGAGGCGGGCGCAAAAACTATCCAACATCTGTTTTAATGCTTGTCTGTCACAACCTCCAGGAATTTTTCAAAAACTTCTTCGTTTCGTATTAGATGAGAGCTCGGAGCTTCCGTGGTCCTGTGTTCGCCCGCAATCCGTCATGTTGTCCAATGCTCATAAGCGCATCGCATCCGATCGCCATGCCAGCGATAAAACTTCAAGACGGCTACGATAGAATGCGCTACTGGAATACCAAACTCAATCGCTCTTCGTCGCCGACGATTTTATATCTCGTGCCGAAGCGAGGTATATCGTATGGCGATATATCGACGAGGACGAAACTCACGAATATTCAGTTCCAGAATAAAATATATCACATCCGATTTCCACATTACTTCGGGTTTTTTTCCCCTTTATCTTTGCACATTACACTACTCCTAAAACCTTTACACATTTTCTTCTTTGCGTTCTCTCCAACATACTTTTCGGATTAGTGAAGTTATTTCCGCAGTAGATTATATGAAATGGAGTGCTAAGTATTACTATATCTGACATTTTGAATAAATTTATATTAAAAAAGGCCGTTAGAAATTGCGTATGACCACAATAAACTAATTAACTCTCCGAAAGCAAGAAAGGGACCGTCCCATCAATTCCGATCAAGGATACTAAGATAGAGACTGATTCAAGATTTTAGTAGATAAGAATAAAAAGTTAGCTAACTGTCATAATATCAACAGAATACAAACAATAATTTTTTTGTGTGTTTAATAAAGAAGAAGTTCACTAGTACGTATTATTATCGAACAATAGATTATTCGGAATACATTGCTTATAAATGGTAACTATTAAAATTTTTGCCTTTTTGAAATAGAAAAACAAAAATGTGCAAAATTTGAAGACTTTAAAACAGTTTTCATAAGATAATTCCAAAAAATTGTAACCTTATACTTGAAATATTTTTAACCCTTCTGGTTATATGTAGAGATACAGGAACAAAATAAATAAGCTTATCCACTGAATGTTTCTTTCAAAAATGATACCGACACATATAAATATTTGTTTACTAATTTTGCCCTGGTATAAACATTATCTATTAATGACTGAATAATTCACGTAAAGTCTCCCAAATTGAGGCATAAGTACAGAAAAATATATATACTTTTTGCTCCGTAACTTGAATTTGAATAGAATTTTGTGTGAATTTGAAGGAAATACATACCAACTGCCCTTTAAACATGAAAGAGGATTTGAATAACAACCTATAAATTAATCAGTGTTGTAATTATTTGTGCTGAGTACGGGAAATCAATAATTTTCTTTTGAAACAAATGTTTACTTGTAATGTCTTGTAGTATAAGTATACAATCTCAACGAAAGCCATGGGTGTTAGCATTCTTTCTCATCACCAATTTATCCCGGGTTCAATTCCCGGTGGGACAAGAAAAAATTGTAACTTTTCACATTAATGTCCCAGTTCATATACCTGTGACCAATGAAAAGTTGCGACTTCTTCTATCCATCCCGTACTATTCCTAGTATCACTAAATATTCCTACTAACACCTCTACGTGAGCTAAGTTGTTGGTAAACCCAGCTAACTGGCCCACCTTACTAACAATAGCCTCTACCACCCACCTCCTACCTCCTATTGCTCCTTGAAGATATGTTTCAATAGAACGCTACATTTCCCATTTACATATACTACGATATGAAAAAGATGCAACGAATGAACAGATGTAAGAGTGACGAGTTATATTACTCTGCTTGTGAATCTGAAGTAGGGCATGGAGGGGGGGGGTGCGTGAAAGCGTCGCTAGTCTGAGGTCGATAGCACTGACCTCTTCGCTGCTGACCAGACGGAGAAGAGGATCCTCTTCAAACGCCATGTTGCACTCGCAAACTCCAGTAATCGATTCTCGAATGACTGCCTTCGATGAATGGAGACAAACGGAAAATAAATGACGAATGCCTCACTCGTGTAGTCTGAATCAAGGAAGATCGCTCTGGCATGACGTAATGAAGAAGAGATTAGGTCTACAACAGTTTCTCACTTTAAGTTTCTGTTGCCGTTTGGTAGTGTCGGAGTATTGGCAAAATTATCAAAGAATGATAAATTAAAGATCGTTACTGTGTTGCTCATAGTTTAATTATCGGTATAAAGCTTTTTCGGCTGCATAGTCAGTAGCATACATCGTCAGTTGCGTCAGTCTATACACGAGAAAATATACATGAAGATAACTGACGATGGCTGCTATGCAGCCCAAAAAGCTTTATTCCGATAATTAAACTATGAGCAACACAGTAACGATCTTTAATTTATCACTCTTTCTCTTGCCAATTTTACTTCTTGTATCCAACTTTTTATCCCCTGAACAAAGTATAAATATAAAGAACTAAAATTGCGAGTGCTAATTCATAAATTGACTTCATCATGTCATAAAGATTTCTGTACTATAGATGTTATAAGTCAATTTACCTACCAATTAGCTAAGAACTTTGTTAGTATTTTACAGGGGAGGAGAGACTTATTTCATAATTTTGTATTGCGGCACTGAAATATCAAATCTAGCACTGCCTCGGGGTCATTTATTAGAATAGATGGGATGACCCCTTCCTTGCTTCCGGAAAGTTTTCTCATCCTCTATGTGGTCATTCAGTTTGTAACAGTTATATGCCAACAAATTATTTAATTATATTATATGTCTTGCGACATTTGTATACTAGAGAGCAACGTAATGGAATTAAATTCTTTTAATATTTTTATTCTAAAAATGTGAACGTGATTTGCTAAGGTATTCAAACAATAAAATATTAGTTTGAACCAAAGACTAGACTCATGTACCCTAATGTATTTTAACCGGATCAGAATTACTCCATCACCGTCCATTTTTCTTTAAATCCGTTGTTTCGTGATTTTAAAAACTTAGGGAATGGAGCAATTCTGAATTCGTATTCGGATATATCGCGTCTAAATACATAAGGATACAAACGTCTAGACTTTGGGTCAGGCAATTTTTATTTCTATGTCCCCTATGTGATTCGTGCAGGTTGAGATTGGGGTGCTTCAAACTAACATTAGTTTTAAACTACTTGTAAAGAAGAATCGCTTTCAAAATTAATTAATTCATTGAGTATAAATCATTTTAAATTCAAATCATAATAAAGATATCTAAAGGGCTCTATTTCCATTGGAACGCATCCAATTGTCAAATGAAACCGGGATGTTTTGGTTTTGAGGAGGCGCCGATATTTCGTCGTTTTCATCTGCCACCCCACTACCACCTGGAGGGGTAGGCACTCCAGCCACTCCTGGCAGCGGCAGGCGCTGGAGCAGGGCCACCACTCGAGGACTGAGTGTGACAAAAGAGAAGGAATAAGTTGGCACACCTGTCGCGTCATGGTCGTCCAAACTAATTAAAGGGAGAAGCTGTACTTCGCCGATGGTTCAATATCAAGAAGAGATCAACAGTTGAAAACTAGTATGTTTGTTTGTTTGTTTACTATCATTGTAGAAAAAGACAACTATTTATAACAGAGAAAGTCCCCCCCCCAAAAAAAAATTTCACAATTATATAATTCCTATAAAAAATGTAATTGCGTAGGATACAGCAAATAATAAAAAGAAAGCGTGGCATAAAATGTACTCTATCGATACACGAAAAGAACCAAAATCACGTATAGTTTTTGCAGGATGCATATTGATTGGTACGATCAATAAATTGAGAGCATTGCTGTATAGTATCACCAATATTTGTTATTAATATAAATTAAAGCGAAAAATTTTTCGCCGTCGTATTCAGCATCTTCAGGCTTCTTATTCAGCAGTTGCCAAAATATTCTTGTGAGTAAAGAGTCTGAAGATGCTGATTACGTCAACGAAAAAACTTTCGCTTTAATTTATATTAATAACAAATACTGGTGATACTATACCACAATATTCTCAATTTAGAACCAAAATCTAAAATTAAGATGAAGCTACTCCATCTGTTTCCTGTGAGCTCCTGAATCCAAGTCGTTTTCATGACAGATTATACGTTACCGGCAAAGAAGGAAATACGGCATTGTCTTTTGTTGCAGTCAGTGAGCAGAATGTGTCTTGTGTGTAATGAATGGAGATGTGGATAAATCCTGCAGAAGAGATTTTTAGGAATATTGTAACAAACTTTGAGGATGGATAGAATATATCCGAAACGTAAGTGCGTTGTGTAGTTCCTTTTTTCTTATGTATCCTGGAAACCTACTGCTAATAATAATAGTTTATTAATCTGCAAGTGAGCAATGCTCGGTGGCAGATGGAAAACATAATAGACATAATAAGACAATTCAAAATACGAGAATGGGAAATTAAAAAGAAAAAAAATATTTGCCCAAATATCTATAAAATACACTCACACCGAATAAAATGATTAGAAAATTAGTACACAATAAGCAAAAAGGGTAATACACCTAAGAAATTAAAAAAATAAATTAGGTCCATATGTGTGTATATTCACATACGTACAGAAACACATTTTAACTCACAAACAGATACAAACACACACTCATACGTACAAGCACGCTTCAATATACACTCATATACCATTACTCCTCCTATAACCTTAATGTAAAAATAATTGCTACAATATAATTAAAAGACATTAATAACTATAAAAACGCCAAAATAGGATGCCATTGAGAAGGGCAATGCTTCAGGAGGACCGACAGGAATTAATGTGTGTAAATGTAAGAATAACATAACTTTAAATTGAAGTTTTTTATGAACAATCGGATTATTTCGTGTTCATCGATGCCACCTTCTTATTGCGATGGCGAAGCGCTCCGAGAATCCACCAGAAAGAATTTACGACTCTTGTCACTAATTATTTGACGAGATTCAAAAGTGAATATTTGCTAACAGATCACATGAACAACTTAAATTTTTAATGTCATGAAGAATAATCGGCACAATCGATGACAAAGTTGTATCTATTTTCAGAAAACAAATATTGTTCCTCAATATTTTTCTAGTTTTAATTCACCTCAAAATGCTCGTAAAATCAGATGGTAACAGTTATGTATAACTAGAAGACTTTAGAAAAATGCACTCATTTTTACAAACTTCCTCGAAGAATATTTTATTTACACTTCAATATTTTTCTGTTTTTTTTTGTCCTTTTAATTAATAAAATGGCATTACTCTCATAAACACATAAACTTGCTTGTTTACTTTTTTTAACATCTGTCTCAATGCCTAACGTTTACCCTTTAAATATACCTACATGCTTTGTAGCAGATTTTTTTTCTAACAGAAAACATGAAACATTACGCTTATATTCATTTATAAAACTCATGAACACGAAAGAAACTATTTTGCTCTAGCGAACTCTAAAAACCACACACAGTTTGAGAAAGCAAGTTTGCATTTGGCATGCGTTGTACACGTGACATTTCAAAAAAGCGAATACAAAAAAACAAAAAAAATCTACTATTACTTTTAACTTTGTATTTTTTCTTCAATTAGTACACATGGTAAAGATACATCTAGGAAACGATATCTCGGTGAATAACTCGTTACCCTATATCAGTTTAGTTTAGTTTGTTAGAGGGACTTGGACATAGGCTCAGATTGGCCAATGCACATACGTTATGAAGAAAACCCATTATGCAACCCCACGGCACCCTTGCACTGTGCCCCTGATTAGGGAGAAACTCTATATAAAGTCGAAAAAAACGATTAATTAATTATTTGCGCGAACCATTTTTCGTCTGCCAAAGCACGTCGTTTAGGAAACCAACAAAAACCAATTCAATAGTGTGTACAACACCAATCGAAATCAAGGATTCAATGAATTCTACTCTTAGAAGGATTCTACTTCTGGATCGTTGGTATAGTCTAGCTGTCATCTGAATAGTTACCAAATTTCGGAGAACTGCCACCCCACACAATTGATTTCCCCTATGTCGTATACTTCTCGACTTAGTGATATTTTCATCTTACACGTTGTATTTACTACCACCCAACTTGACAAAACACCCGTAGTAGAGCCTGTCCCTAAAATACTCCTTTTTTATACTTTATAGTGTAACACGAAATTAACATTCCTATTTATAAATTACATTGCTTAATTTATCGAAGAAATCTTAATTTTTAAATTTACTTTCAACGAAATTCATTTTATGGTAGTCTCTTTGTTGTTTCCATTGTGTTGGTACACCCGTAAGGTATATGTAAGTGCTACCAGAAAATTTTAATATCAATCCGAGTCTTAACGTGGGTGGGATTTAAAAAAAAAATGGTGGTGGCAGCCCTGAAACACCACTCAAGTCCGCCATCTTTGTTATATTTGATGTCCAAACTCTCGATAACTTGAATATAGTGGAGTGCTAAGTATTGTTAAATACTAACAGAACTAAAGACCTGGAAAAAATACAACCCACTTAAGTTATCATTTAGTAAAATTAAATAATGCTATGTCAAACATTGTCTTTCGTCTCATAACGTAACAATAAATTGAAAACCAAATAATTCCGATGTTTTAGTTAAGCAAATGGTAGCAATAGCGTACGTAGCATTAAATCACTAAAATAGAAGAAATCGGCAAAAATAATCAGACTGATACGAACTTTCAACTCGAAAAACATACCTCATCAGCCATATAAAAGAAATAATTGCAATAATTGTTGATGGTGGAAAATATTGCATCTTATGGAGAAATCAGTTATTTTCAAAACAAGACCACCTCTCAAATCAAGAAAATGATGGAAGATTAATTTGANATTTTCAAAACAAGACCACCTCTCAAATCAAGAAAATGATGGAAGATTAATTTGATTTCTAGTAAATTTTCCGTAGATTTTTATATCACTTTTGTCTATAGGTCGCCGGAGATTTGAGAAAGGCATTTTTTTGAGATGAGCTGCATAAACCACGTAACCGTTGCGCTCGATCGCCATGTTTGTACTTATGCGTTTCAAACGAGTCAATCGAATATAGTTTGTAATATTCTATTAACGGATAGACACAAATTAAATCATATAAACGCAGGCTTCCACGGTCGGAATCACTATGAACTTGTTCGTCCGGGACAAACCGCGTCTTAGTAGATAAAACTACCAACGTTTCGGCCATCATGCTGTGGCCCTCTTAAGGACAATGTCAAGAGTCGTACAGACCCAGGTCGCTGTCGTACTCCGACATTGCCCTGAAGAATTTTTATGTCTTAAAACAATAAGAATGAAAGTTAAGAAAACAATTATACATCAAAGAGATTTGACTAACTTGGAGTGCTGGTCTTACCTCACGTTTTCCATGTAAAGGATGTTTTACTCCTGATTTGTATTTCAATTCTTCGTCGTTAAGGAATACGGAAACGCTTATATCGACGTATATTTTTTACCTGTCTCTCATTTTTTAAATTAACAAGAGTAGGTCTACATAAATAATTTGACGATGGAACAGAAATAGAGAAACAAGTTTGTATTTATGAAACCGTTTAAGAACCCGAGGTATTTCGCTATTATTTTATCAATCGAAATATATTGGAATCACTAAATTTCTTTTTCTGATCCACAGATGACGGAACAAGAGAGCGGAAAGGTGATGTGGGCGAGAACGCCGCCTCCCGTACGGATGGCTGTCCGGAAGCAGTATGGCTGTCCGGAATGCGTAAACACGACCTCAAAATAGCGGAAGGACTCAATATACAAAGCTTTGCTTCCTTTCGATGAGGGTTGCGCAACTTCTCTTAGAGCGCGGGTCTTTTTCTACACACTTTGGTTCGATCGGGGCTGCAAAATCGGCTGGGGGTTGTGGAAATGTTGTCCGATAAATAAATCTAATTAGCCATATTTATTTATTTGTAATGATCTTTGGTACCTCGTCTACAATTTTTTTTTTGCATGAACACGCATTAGAATTAAGAAACAAATTTTTTATTACGATTTAAATAATATTTACATAGGAACATTCGTTCGTTGATTAATACTTCAGCTTTTTTTATAATATGGAGAGAAAAAGGTGACTATACTAGATACACTTTATCAACACCAAAAATTTTTATAGATTAATGTTTTCATTACATAAAACATTTCATTTACGTATTTTACCGTTAATTGAAAGTTCTTTTATAATCACACTCAGGGAACATATCGTATTGAAGATAATTCATATTTTAAATTTGAATTTGTGAAAAAGGTAATGAAATGATTTATGAAGAAGTCATTTGGTTTCCAAATATATACTAATAAAAGTGAATGATTTACAATGTCTGTGCTAAAAATAATCGATCAAATTGTTTGAAATTTCAAAGGCCTCTTCTAAAGAGTTCTGGCAATTAGGCTTCAAATTATGATTTATATTAATGAATTACAAAAGCAGAAAATTAATTAAAATTTGATATAAATCTTTACTCGCATGACTGTTAACTATAAAGCTTACACATGCGTCCGCCAGAGTTCAACTGCATGACCGGAAGCGGACCACTCACTGAACGTATGACCTACGTGACCGAATCGTAGAAGCCGAACTTTATAAGGGCTGTAAAGAACATTGATTTCGAGTACGTAACCTAAAAGTGAAAAAATAACTAAAGAATTCAGAGGCCTTAACTATACGCTTGGATTAGTACGCTTTCTGTGTTAAGAGTATTTTTCATCTGTATGGATTTTAATGTACTTCGTTGCAACCTACATATTGGCTTACAATACGCATCAGTGCTTCTACACTGTAAAATAATTTATTGATTTTAATAAAAATTAAAACCGTCGTGTACTTTATCACGCCATCGTTGTAGAACTTTCAAAATATCTGACAACAATTTCAAAACTATTTTTCTGCATGCAAGTATGTCTTATTATTCATATAAATTTAGTTGTATATGTACTCAAGCCTGGCACGGTTGTGTACCTCAATTCTGCAGCCCCATCCTGGTCCGGATTTCTCTCTGGTTTTCCTTCGGGTAGAGGCAGATTCTTTATGAAGACTCGCTAGACTCTTGCCTAGAGATCAATTGATATAATTATTAACGAATTTACTGTTATTTAATAGTTACGAATTATCAACAATAGCTTGATAATAATACGTACTTGCGAAATGACTTTTCTGTGTTTTATTAAATACAATATTTGTTGATATTTTGTTAATATTATAACGCGTTCCAAAATATTTTTATTGTCAGAGTGCGTTAAAATGTTAAATCCGCTTGTGCCTTAGGGTCCTTGATCGGAATTGATGGGATGGTCCCTTTCTTGCTTCCGGAGAGTAAATTAGTTTATTGTCCTCCATGTGGTAAAACGCAGTTTGTAGCTGCTCTTTTGACAATAAAGTTTAATTCTTCAAAGTTTATTTATTTAGTACAATACTGAAAACACTAATTTTACACATTTTCTTCTGGTAATTTATTTAATAACACTAGGGTAAAGAACTGACCAATGAATTTAGGATATTATAGAGAAGAACCCTGGGCAACACCGGGCAAAAGGAGCCAAAAGAATCCAGACCTTTGTGAAGTGTTTTAATACCAGCTACAGAATAAACTATATCCATTCACAAAACCAATTTTTCTTTGAAAGTTGGTTTAATTTTTTTGTATCTTTGTTGTTTTATTTGTGAACTGTTTAAAATTTTTGAATGCTCTGTAATTATTGTTAATTCTCTCTTCCCAGGTGTTTCTAGTGGCCTATAAATGTATAACCGCAGGTTTAACACGCAGAGTCAATAGCGTCATTTTTTATTGATCGAAATCACTTACGTGACGATTTCGTCCTTTGTAAAAAAGACCGAAATGAAAACGAGCATTGGTGGGCGCATTAGTCATACACAGATGGTCACAACGACGCGACAGCCCAATAGATCTGTCATCGTAATGAAGATTTAATGCAGCCGCTTGCCATTAAGCACGCATTTGCTCTCATGAGGTCCATCTATGGGGTGTGCGCGCACTTCGCATACAATCGACATGTCGTTTTGATAATTCGAATGTGACGATACAGGCGATTCTCTTAAGTTAATAAAGAAATCTAAGGCCGAGGACCGCACCTTTCGAGAATTTCTCCCTTTATGAAATTTCCTTTTCATGTCTATAAAGCTAGACACACCACGGCCCTATTGATAAACACATCATTAAATGCTAATTGTATGATACTCAAGAGATCAATTTTACTTTGTAGTTCTTTCAGATTTTGAAAAAATTTGCTAGCTTGACGTTTTTAAAGGACTTTTTTTAAATTAAATGAGTGACAAATAGAAAATAAATATAGCATCAAAATATGCGTTTGTGAAAAATACATTTTGCTCTACTTTGTGTGTTAGCTTTAAGTAAACGAAAAAGAAAAGCAAACCATTTTATCCCAGAAATTTAAATGAAAGCAAAAACTATGTAGTTATTAAAAATGAACTCTGTTATAATTTGTCTGCTAGCGTTGTAAGGATTCCTTGGATGTAGGTGATGTGTTGAAAGAGAAAGACAAGGAAAACAATTCAAATAAATATTTTTTATTTCCTTTTCTTTTTAGTTTCCACTGATTTCTATGTTGCCTCACAACTCGTGATTAAAAACTCCCATTGGAAAAAAGGAGATGTTTCCACCCTTACAATAAACTGTCGTAAAGTTACACTAAAATAATAAATAAAAATAATTTTTGAAAACAAGCTTTTATTCAAGCCATTAACTAAAACGAACAAAATAAGATTAGGTTTCTATTAAAGTAATCCAATGCCGAATGCTAGTACACTACTGATAACAAAAAGGGCCCATTTATTTTTCTAAGTCCCACGCTCTGACCAGTTTTTGGATCTCTTAAGTTTGCAACGCCTCTCTCCTCTTGCTTCCCCTTCGACAGGGGAAGTTTCGTTCGACCAATCGTAGGTCTATTTGAAACGGCTCCCATATTTGGAAGACTAATAGTACCTCTGGTAAATCGTAACGAGATAAAATGATTCATTACACGAGATATATTTTGTATTTTTTTATTATACACATTTTGGACTTCTATAATAAAAAATATTCTGTATATTCTTGACTTCAATAAACTTTACCATTCTCTATATTTAAACATCTCGAGATTCGTTGTCTCGCAAGGTCTTCATAGGCAATGTAAAAGATATTAGAGTTTCTGTAAAAAACGTTTGCGGAATACTGTGATAAAATATAGTTTTTAACAGAATTTGAATATAACTGCAAGATATCGTATGGAATTGGTGTAATTCGAATCACAAATTACTTATAAATATTCCTATAATTTCTTATATTTATACAGAGAAGTAAAGAAATCAAATCTCATTGCCTACAAATGATGTGTATTGTCGAAAGTAATTTCACATAATTTGCGATTCTCTTAAGTTTTTCATATATGTGAAAAGGAATTAAATAAATATAAAAAACGTTTGTCTCAAATATGAACTAATAACACAAAAGTTGATTTCTCGAGTTATAAATAATATAAAACTACATAAGGAACAAAAAATTTACATCTTCTAGTGACATATTTATCCACAATATAACAATTTGGTAGTAATCGTGCAACCTAAAAAAATAATTCGAGATATATAATATGAAAACCTCGTTGACGAATTTTTTTACAATTGAAATACTTTATATATTCTACATACTTAACTCACTCCTCATTTATAATGTTAGTATCGATATTCAGTATTATTTATTGATTTCCAGAGCAGGGAACGAACATTGTCATTTAGAAACATTCTTTGCGGGTATATAACTTTTTACGAAGCAACATGGATGTTACATTTGTGAAGATAAACGTATTAGTCAGACATTCAGTATAATATTTACAGTAAATTTAAATCGAGCGAGGCAGTTAACAAGGTCGTATTTAGTTTTATATGTTAAGTTATTGTAACTTGTAGTTCGCCGTATTCCTGATTCAGTGTCATATTCTAAGGACTTGTTATTTTAAATCTAGAAATCTTCTCCAATTAACGTAACATTTTGCCGTCAATTCAACAGAGAAATTCATGTGATAACTTTCGGTCCAGTGAAAATGGCGATTCGAACCCGGGTCTCTTGCTTTGATCGCAAGAGAGTGTTAACCGCTACACCACCCGCTCGTCTTCCACAACTATACACCATTTCCACCCAGACCTAAACTCCGGCAGACCTGAGACACATCCCCATACAGGAGATAAGTGAACCAGGTGGCACGCTATGCTGTGTGCACTTTATTACCTGTTTCACACGTACCTACGTGTTAAGGTTCGTTATGTACATATTTCTTCCGTGTACTCTACACGTAGAGAATATATGTGATAACTTTCGGTCACGTACAAATTTTCGTTTAACAAATAGAACGTAAAATTAATGAATTTTTTATATTTGATTGTCAAGTGATAGAGCAGGAACAACGAAAAGATTTCTAATGAAACTCGCGGAGAGGAATACATTTTAGTTTTATGTTAGTGTAAAATGCATTATGACTCTGAAAGGCTAAACCTTCACAACATCTAGGGTTTTCTTTTTTCCTTTTTAATGTTTGTAGAAAAAATAAATTTATCTACAATAATGTAGTGTAATTAGAAAAAATACAAAATAAGAATACAGGGACCCTGAAGATGATTCTAAACTAGCATCACAACATTGACCACGCACGATTAAATTGCAATAGACTGTTTAACAAAAAATAAAGTAATTGATTGTTTATAATAAAATTGCATAATTAATAGAGCATATACCTTTTTCTTTAGTAAATATTGTTCTCCAAATGTATAATGTTGTAAATCTAGATGCTATATGAATAAATATTTATTGAAAATATGGTTTGGATATATATTAGACCCGTTTCCTACTCAATATTTTTATTAAAATAAAGTTTTAATACTTGGGGTATAATTACGAACTCGTGAATTTCTTTTAGTATCATTGTTTTCTTTAAATATAAATTATTTGCTTTTAAATTCAATATAAATTTTTTTTGCACATGTTTATTGAAATTTTGAAGAACTTTTCTAAATTTCTCGTAAAATATATCATTGAACACTTTCATTTACACATGAAGAAACTAAAATATCGAAACTTAAAGAGAACATGAATAGAAATTATTTTATAGAAACTTTGTCGTCTCGTCGGCAGATGAACTTTGTCGTAAACTGCCCTGCCACGTTGCCATGTATGTCGTAATGCTACGTTGCCGAATTGACAATTGCTCAGCGTATGTTTTAAGATTTTCCTAAGCAATGTGAGAGCATGCATTAAGGTTTCGTTCATTACAGCTCCCAAACAGATATTACGAGCTGAAATGTGGTATAAACCATTTTCAAAAATCAGTTCACAAGTGACGTTCGACAATACACATCACTTGTAGGCAATGAGATTTGATTTCTTTACTTCACTGTATAAATATAAGAAATTATAGGAATATTTATAAGTAATTTGTGATTCGAATTATACCAATTCCATACGATATCTTGCAATTATATTCAAATTCTGTTAAAAACTATATTTTATCACAGTATTACGCAAACGTTTCTTACAGAAACTCTAATATCATTTACTTTGCCTATGAAGACCTTGCGAGACAACGAATCTCGAGATGTTTAAATATAGAGAATGGTAAAGTTTATTGAAGTCAAGAATATACAGAATATGTTTATTATAGAAGTCCAAAATGTGTATAATAAAAAAATACAAAATATTTCTTTAATAGCGGTGTAATGAAACATTTTATCTCGTTACGTTTTACCAGAGGTACTATTAGTCTTCCAAATATGGGAGCAGTTTCAAATAGACCTACGATTGGTCGAACGAAACTTCCCCACTCGAAAAGGAAGCAGGAGGAGAGAGGCGTTGCAAACTTAACAGATCCAAAACTGGTCAGAGCGTGGGTCTTAGAAAATAAATGCGCCCTTTTTTCTTTTCAGTAGTGTACCTTCATACGTATTTCACATTTCTATGTCTTAATAAAAATAAACGTAATTTCTATCTTTATCGCTGAATATGATTTAATATTTTATCTTTAATTATTTGTCTTCAAAAAGGTCGTCATACGAAAGAGCATTGGAACGGTCTTTTGCAAAGAATGGAATGAATTTACAACATGTAGTAGATCTGACTGAACGATATTTATGCATCTTACTTTTCTAAAAGTGTGATATATTACTTTAAAATTATTTTGATAATTACTACTTCATTGGAGGGTAAGAGACAATATAACCATTAAGTAATTATCTGTTCTTAGTTCTAATACTATGTATATTCATTTTAAAAAATTAATTTAATGTATAATTTATTTCATCTGTGCGTGTCTTTTATTTTAATTCACTCTGATATTGTATTATAGTTTAGAACCACCAATTTACGTCTCTTTATAAACTAATTATAAAGAAGAATGCTTCACATTCTTGAGAATAATAGCTTCTAACCATACTTGGTAAAGAAATTGTGATCATAAACAAGAACATATTCGTCTCCGCACTCCACTAGGAGTAGCCAGTATATAAAAGAAATAATTTTTAGACTTTCTACCCTATTACATTTTTAGAAGTGGGTTTAAAAATTATTTTACTGTATAGGAAGATGAAATACATGAAGCCTTTAAAAATGGACGCAAAGGAATCTCAAGAGCAAAACAGCTTAACATCCAATCATGTGTACAGAGAAAAGGAATATAACAGAACACTAAGTGAGTCAAATCACTGAGATAATAATAATAAATTTTAATGTGATAATAATAAATTTAATAATAAATTTATTGTCAAAAACCAGTACAAACTGCGTATGACCACGTGGAGGACAATAAAATAATTTACTCTCTGGAAGCAAGCAAGGGACGTATTACATCAATTCCGATCAAGGGCCCTAAGGCAGAGGCGGATTCAAAAATTTCCAGCATAAGTTCCTAGATAAGATAAAAAGTTAGCTGCGAGTTATAATACTAATAGAATGTCAATATGTTTGTAATTTTACGCAAAAAATTTACATGTACAAGTTATTATTGAACTATAGATAATTCTGAGTATAGTATTTAAAAATCATAAGAGTTGAAAAAAACAAACACTAAATTCACGATTTATTGTTACAATAAACACGCCCCTAGACAAAGCCTAGAGAACCTGTATAAGAAATCCGCCTCTACCCGAAGGAAAAACGGAGAAAAACCCGGGCCAGGGTGGAAAAAACCCGGGCCAGGATGGGTTTTGACGAATACAAATATTGTTCGTCCAAAAAGGGTCGTAAGTTTTTAATTATTTATTTAACATAAATTAAAACATGTACAATTTTGAATCGCCATATTGTTATACAATACACGATAGAACATTTTACATGTTTAAATTAAAAGGAAATAATAAACAACCTCCTACTAGAATTATTAATATTTTGATAGATAATGTGATTTCAAGGTGATGTAAATGGTTTCCTACACGGATTTTGACAGAGAGAAAACGAGAGCATCGCTGAGCGTCGCCCTTCAACTGAGGAGAACGATTCATTCGCCCTGGACTTTCAAAGGCAGCCCTTGTGCCCTTCGGTGACTCCCGACCTAATTGATCGGATGAACAAGAAACGGAGTCCCTCGACCCAATCCACCCCAACAGACTGACCACTCGCCTTCCTCTACAGATTTAATAGACTTAGACAAAACAGGAAATTAGGACAAAGGGAGGAGTAAGGGAAAAGGATGAGAAGTAGTTGATGCTATTGGGACAGAATTGCGTCACTTCACGATCAGATGCACCGAGGGTGACGAAGCACGCAAAAGTTCTTGATCCATTTTACATTTTTTTGCTCAAATAATTTCTTACTTTAATTAAAATATTCCCGAAAAAATATCACCCATATTCTGTTGAGATAACAAATTTTTACTTATTAATTCGTGAAAAATAATGCAAATATTTATTTTAATACAATAGGTAAATATCGTTTTTTTACAATACGAGCAAGTTTGTATACGTTCATTTTCTTTCTGTTCTCATATCTTTCTCCGGTTTATCTTGGTAAGTTTGATTCAATTAATGGGATAGCAGTTATATGCAGTCTTTAATAGGTTTCCGGCAAAACTTACCTGCACCAACACTTTCGAACTTACCAAAAAAAGAGTAAAATGTTTCCGCAACCGTCTTCTTGCTTCGTAGCAATAGCAACATATGTGAAGTGCAGTGAAGTGTAGTGAGGTGATTGGAGTCTAAGGGTATAGAAAATGCCCAGAGTGAAGTGTAGTGACGTGTACTGAAGTGTACATGATTGCTCTCAGCAACTCTGTTTTGGTTTTATATTTTTTATAGTTATTAATTTCTTTTATTTATGTTATAGCAATTACTTTTACACTAAGGGTACAGGAGGAGTAATGACACATGTATGTATATTGAGCATGTTTGATCGTATGAGTGTTTTTCTGTAACTCTTTGTAACTGAAAGTGTGTTTGTGTATGTATGTGAATATACGCACATATGAGCCTCATGTAGATAATTAATTTCTTAAATCTAATTTCTTTCTCGTTGCAACTATGTGTAATATTTTTCTAAGCATTTTATTCCGTTTGTTCGTGTATTTTATAGATATTAATGGTTTGTTTTTTAACTTCGTTTATTTTATTATGTACGTATTCCTTTATATCTGCCACCGAGCTTTGCTCACTATCGGACTAATAAATTATTATCATAATTAAAACTTATCTTCAACATTACTCATGAATATCGTGTTCCTGCAATAGCGAGTGAGTACAGAAGTTTAAATGAGAAGGAAAGAATTATCCCTTTTTATAAGCTTTTTATTTAACTTGCTTCGTTCGTATGTAGGTACGTATATTCGTTTCAAAATTGCTAATTGATATTTCAACCACTTTAAAGACCGATCGAGCTCTTATTTTACAGATGCGGTTTGCATGACACTAGGTGATACTCGTGCCAGTTAACGAAAATCTATTCCCAAAGGGGTGAAACGGGGATACGTGTGTATGCATGTCTGTCCCAACATAACTCACCTGGAGTAATTTCAACCAAACTTGGTACACAGATGGCTGACGAACAGACAAAAGCACTGAGTGGACAAGACAACCCAGAGGAGAGAAGTGGGACAGAGATGACGTGCAAAATGGTGGGGCGGCACAGTTTGCAGTTGCTCATTTGACAAATAAATAAACAAATTCTAATACTAAAAAGTATAAAATAAACGTTAAAAAACTTTTTTAGAACAGTTTGAAAAAAGTGCAGTTCTAAACAGTAAAAAGTAATGGTCAGTAAAATTGATAATCAGAGAAGTTGATCACAAAAAAATCAGGAAATTTTAAATGCTTGAGACTTATTTTCATAAAATTTAATGTAGTATTAGGAATTATGCCTATAGACGCCTCAATTTTTTTAAATTTTCATGTTTTTTTCAACTTCTTTGATTTTCAATTTTACTGAACATTTTTTTTTCTTTTTAGTACAGCACATTAAAACGCAGATTATTTTAAAACGTTTTTTGCACTTATTTTATTTATTTCTGATTCTACATGTATGGAAAAGTATTCCAGTCACTAGAAAGCACTATTTGAGATTACCATCAATATGAGCAAATCTATATATTTTTAATCCTACGGATCACGTTCATAAGATTCTTGTATCTATTTAAATTGTATCGTCTTGATTAATTTCTAGGGTACTACTTGGCGCCTCTAATTATTCGTTTTAAATAAAGATTGAAATTTTTTAATTCTTGTTCCGAACTGAGTTTGTTTACTTTTAAGTTAAAAATCAGTATTTTTCTACGTTTGTTACGTAGAGTGTTTTTCATCATAAATAAAATACATTTAAACTTTAAAGACATCAATGATAACTAACAACCCGTTTATATATCAGAAATTTAGCAGTTATAAGAAAAACTTTTCCCGATTCCCTAAATTTATGTAATATTTAAAAATGTTTCAAGTTAAGTCCATACATTTTTAATAGAGAATTTTTGTCGTATTCTAAAACTGTCCTATTTTAGGAAGAAATTAAGAAACACAGGAAGGTTAAGATCAAGGCATAACTAGACTAGTTTTCTTGAATTTTTCAAAAAGGTAAACAAGAATAAAACAGAATGACGTAATGTCAAGTTTGTAAATGTCTGTAACCACAGTTAGACTAAAATAATTTGCATCGATTGGACAAATTCAAAACGTTTTTGTTATTTTTGGTCAATGTTTGAGCTTTTTAAATGAGTGAGAAACTGATAATGCCGAAAAGAGAATGTTTCGCAATAACTTCATTTGTAGGACTTGAATGTAAAGGAGTATCAGAAGATTCCATGGGTCAAGTGCTAAAATTTTTACACGTCAATGTTAAGTGAAGTTTTACTCTTGAAATTTGTCTGAAACTACTTTGTTTATGTTTTTTAACTCTAGCATCGACGTAGGTAAAATTTAGAGAGGGAGGAAATTCTTCAGTTCGTAATTTGAAGAAATACCACCCCAAGATGTATCTCTACCACTCCAGTAATTTCCCATTCTGCATAGCGCCCTCCCAATCCGAAGACCCCCGTTCAACTTCACTAATTCGCTTCTGGCGTTGACATTAAGTGCCTCATTACAATTAGCAGGAGCCCATTAAACGCTGGGAATCGCTGTAATTTACTCACTACCTATCGTCTGCCGTGGTGCTGCATTCAATCACTATTTGACGCATACGATTGTCGCTCGCGAGTCAAATGTATCACGTCATTCTCTATGACGTCATTCCATTGGCGGTTTGCGGTTCATTAGCTTCCAACGTTAGATCATCTCTCTTCAGACTGTAATGTCTTCACTTCATAGGGAAGCATTTGCTGAATTGGATCCCACTCCACTTAAAACAGTATTGCCAACTTCTTTAAACTAATTGCTCCTGCACGAATAAGTCACTGACAGAGATAAAGAAAGAAATTTATAACGACAAATAAAAAACAATTCAAAAAATTTTTTTTTTAAACTGTTCGAACAACATATGAGCACGCGGAGGTCAATACACTAATTTCCTCTCCGGAAGCAAGCAAGGGCCCATCCCACCAATTCCGATCAAGGGTCCTGAGACAGAGGCGGAATTAACATAATGTTTAATGTATTATGTTTGCTTTTTCTACGAAATTTGCTTTCTACGGCAAAAAAGTATTTAAATAAGTTGATGAACCTTTGATGATGCAGAATTAATAGAAACAGTGTGTCAGCATAAAACTGACAAACCTAAATTTGGTTATATTATTGTCCGACTTTTATGCTCTCAAGTTGTTGAACTGAACGACGTGAACAGCGCTATCTGGGAAGTAATTTACGAGGCAACAACAGAGAACACGTGTCCCAGGATTTCTGAAGGAATGGAACGGTGTATAAAAAAGACTTTATTCTTTTCCAGGAAGATAATGTACACTCACCAGTACTTCCAAATGCAAAAGCTATCCGTCACTCAACCTCAGATTCAAAGATCATTGAAACATTATCAAATTTATAAATAATTTACGACCAGTTACAAAATGACGACGAGTTGAAATCGAACCCTCGAACTCTAGCACCGATAGCAGAGGAGCTCACCGGTGTACACCACCCCTTTCGTCATGCACGACTGTACACCATTTCCCCCAGGAATCTTATTCACGCGATAACAACTGCTACCCGATTTGTAGTAAAATGTTAATTAATCGGTGTGAACCCCAACCGCGGGCCCGAGGGGTAGTAGCAATACTCCAGCGTGAAAAAATTACGCGTTACACCAAAAAGGTTTTGTTTACATTGTTGTTCTTTTCTCTCTATTCCTTTTTTACTTACGAAAGGACACTTCGATAGAAATTGCGTTGTCCAGGTCGTTGAACTCAGATTACGTAAGGGGATGCAACTGACAACCCATACAGGCTTAAACATTACGATCGTAGTGCGACCTTAGGGCAATTTGACAAACTGTTTGCACGTTTTTCGGTTGCGTTTTAATTAACAATGATAATGAAATCAGATTATATATATGTCATTTATCTCTCTTTCCCCTAGATTAGCTCTTACGAAAGTAATTACATTACACAAGTCATGGAACTAACATTTGTGAGAGTTGGCAGAAACACCCCGCGTGACCTTTCACGTTAGAACATCCCGCGCGACCACTTACTGGTTAATTCATCAAGTATTCAGCTCAACCCCCACGAGAGAAAGGATACGCGTCCTACGTGATTACAGGACAAGATCATTTCCATTCTGTGTCTGAGCAGACGTGACGAAATATTTCCTTTTGGAGGCTTACGAAACGGTAAGCAGCCCATCATCAAAATAATAAATAGAATTCATTTTCTTATATTCGCGTCCAGATTTCTGAACTTGAGGTGTTTGGAGAGATGATAAAACTTCCAAACATAATCAACATTATGTTTCACCAACAGTATCCTATTTCATGTAATATTACTAAAGTAGAGCATTTCAGAGTCAGTATTGAAGTTTTTTCATCTTAGAAACGAAAAAGTGTAAAATTTTACTGCGTGTTTCCTGACAGTTGAAACGTCCCTTGTTTACGTTTCAAACTATGGAAAGTTAAGAAATTTATTAGAACATGCTCTTACGTCACGAGTTTCAATAATGCGAATTTTTAATCAGAATGAAAATATGACGAAAGTTCAAATTCGCTTTTACCCTTTTAAATTTCATTTAATCAAAATATTACATCAATACGCAGTCAGTGTGAGACACAATTTCACGAATTGGTGTAGTTTTGATTTCATGAATAATCCATTGACATGTGTACGTGCAAACAGTGTTTGTATAAAATTTGATACGAGATGAAGCACAGAATATTTAAAAGTATTAAATGTATCGTAAAATAACAGGAAAACAATTCATAGACACAGAATGTGTGTTTACTTGTTTTAGTTCATTTCATTCTGATATAGTGTAGATAAGAGACGTAAATTATAAACTAATTAATGGGTTTCTTTTTATAAAGAAAAAAAGGTGGGGAGCACTGACACTCTAGTATTATAGGGAAGTAGTATTATAAGAACTGAAATAATGAAGCAAATGTTAAACCACCTCTGCCTTAGGGCTCTTGATCGGAATTGATGGGATGGTCCCTTGCTTGCTTCCTGAGAGGAAATTAGTTTATTGTCCTCCACGTGGTCATACGCAGTTTCACAAAAAAGTTTGTTATTATTATTATTATTATTATTATTCTTTTTACACGGTTTAAATAATGTAGAAACCGGTTATTTTTCATATTTTCTCCTGAGAGTAACCAGCTCTCCGAGGAGGAAATATGTTGTGGAGTAATTATTATTATTATTATTAATGATTCCCCCCTCCCCATCATGTAGACTATGTAAAGTTCCTATTCCGCTTCGCACATTTTGGAACGAAAAATCCATATCTGGTCTGCGAGTGCGGTACACGTGGAAAGGGCTCAAACGGACTGTGGGCACGCGCGCAGTCACGCCCCATTCCCTTGGTTAATCGCCGAGTGGACGTGATTTCGGTCCTTGGGGCGGAACCAACAGCACTAGAGAGCAACGTTCCAACATTCGCTGCAGAGATGCCAACATGCGTTTTAGCGGCTTCTAGTTGTCGCAGTCACATGACACGGAAGAGGCGTCGTGTTGGTTTCAGTTGTAACATTGTTCTGACATCACTTATAAAGAAACTCAGAGAATCTAGGATGCACACAACACACAGAAAATGGATGGAATTATTAACAAAATTCATGTACTAAGTAAAAAAGATATTATATTACAGACAAATTATTATTCATTCTTCTTACATGTGCATATGAACGACACTTGTCAAAGATTTAATACTCTAAAAACTTCAACGTGATACACAGCATTAAAACTTGTTCATAAAAACACAACGTTTCGTCTCATGCGTGAGACTTCATCAGATGAAAGACTGAAACATTACTGACATCTTAGACATATATTGGTTGTAAACTGATTGTCTTGGTATATTTATACTTAAATGTTATTATAGACAATCATTTTTTAATGTAATACTTTAATAGTATTCACTAATACATGGCCTACGTTTCGATGCTAGTTTGGCATCATCTTCAGGGGTCTATGTTGGAAGGTTCTAGACAATGGTGAACTTGCTTCACTATTTGATCCTTACAACAAGTGGTGTTTTTTAAAGATCTTTAATGGTTTTAAAAAGAACATTTTATGGGTATTAATTTTCGGATAATTGTAACATTTCAAAAAATACAGCCGCGCCCCTGAAGATGATGCCAAACTAGCATCGAAACGTAGGCCATGTATTAGTGAATACTAATAAAGTATTACATTAAAAAATGATTGTCTATAATAACATTTAAGTATAAATATACCAAGACAATCAGTTTACAACCAATATATGTCTAAGATGCCAGTAATGTTTCAGTCTTTCATCTGATGAAGTCTCACGCATGAGACGAAACGTTGTGTTTTTATGAACAAGTTTTAATGCTGTGTATCACGTTGAAGTTTTTAGAGTATTAAATCTTTGACAAGTGTCTCTGGTATGTTCATGTAAGAAAAGCAAAAGAATAAATTGTCTTCAATGGAAGGTCATTTTTACTTACTACTTTTATAGTAGCAGACGTATATTCAACTATACCAAAATTAACATGATTTCATAATAAACAAAAGAACAGAAATTAAACTTAATTATGTTATGTTGAATGAAAATGGGATACGGGACCGAGATTAACATTCATCTTGTTAATGGTTAATGTTGATTGTTGATGGAAGACTAGCCCGGGAGGTGAAAGGGATGTCGCAGTTGGTAAGCGCATGAGCGCGTTAAGCTCAATGTCCCGAGTTCGAATCTTGGTCCCGTCTCCCATTTTCATTCAACATAACACATAATTAATCTGTTACCCGGCGGTGAGGTTCACCGCAATTTAAAAGATTTCCATAAACTTAAGGTGCCATTGCACATACTCTCTCATATTCGTTTAATAGTGACTGTCTCAAACACATCGTAAAACGTGTTACGCAAATACAAATCCATTGTATACAGACGTTCAGTACAATAACGCAATTTCATATCTGGTATTCTATTTCGATCCTTCTACCAAATTTCATCAATTTTATTTTTATCTTGATAAATGAATTTGAAGACTTTTGCAAATGTGAAATGATGTTTCAGAAAAACAGAAATAAATTATTTTTCCTCCACGAAACTTCCAAGAGAAATACCACACAAGCAGTAATTCATACAAATGACATTATCTTTACGCAAAATTTAAAAATAAATTGGAGCCGCTTGTGAGAATATTCAGGTATGAGCATTGAACTCTGTGTACCTGAACAGATAAACTTTGTAAAATAAACAAAGAAATACAGTAAATGTCTTAATAGTTTAATAAATGCCAATAAATGGTATTGTTAAGCGTGATTTATACATGACTTCACTATCGACTCCTACTGTATTGTTGGACCGTTAAATACCAGAGCGTATATAGAGTTGTTAATGGAAGCGCTGCTTGAATTTTTGGAAGGTATTCCGCTATGCATGATGTATAATAAAAATATTAAAAATTATTTAGAGCATACTCTATAAAAATGAGACTTAACTAAACAAACAATAGGCACATTTCAACGGGGAAAATCATTGGCCCAAACCCTCAAGAAATTGTTACGAATACGGAGTGGCGATAGAAGTGCTGGGTATCGACTCTCCGGGTGCACATTAAGTTGGTCACAGCTCCTCACTTGGAACTTCTTTACGTCGGGATAAGAATTTCAAAAACCCTTCAAGTCATCGTGGAAGTACTATTGTTGTGATCACAAAATCTTCAATGTGTCGAGTGGATTCGTTTTTTTAAGTGCAGTGCAGTTAACTAAAATAAATAAATAAATCAGAAAATTTCGTCCTCATTTGCATACATTTGCGGTGAATTTACAATTAGAAACAATTTGAAAATATATCAACATGTTT
Organism: Laupala kohalensis; assembly: GCA_002313205.1. Lineage (NCBI taxonomy): Eukaryota > Metazoa > Arthropoda > Insecta > Orthoptera > Trigonidiidae > Laupala > Laupala kohalensis. The sequence goes on from NNCF01132796.1 coordinate 243,290, forward strand.
CCATAAATATATTTGTGACACGAAGACGCTCGATCAGGTGGGAAAAGAAATTTTCAAATTCAATATGAAATCTAAAATTATGAAAATTAAAATAATTATTCATATTCTTGGATTCATCAGGTGTTGAGTGTATTGCTTGCATTGCTTTTTTTAAAAAAAAATATTACGTGGCACTAAACTTCTTTATGAACGCAAATTATTCCTTTGACACGAGTTACTATTTGTTTCAATTACCATAGAGACGAAAATAGCGTGTCAACAATATTAAAAAAACGTTATTACTTCTTTTAATACACGAAAAAACTGCAAACATTCGAAAAAGTCTTCACCCTAAAACAAGTCTTAAAAATAAGGATTTCAAAAGTTATTTTTTAGTGATTTTAAACACTACTAATGTATAATCATGTCAAAATTACATGTTCCCAGATTTAATATTTTTCTTTACGCGTAGATGGGTGTGTTATTAAGTCAGGACAACGAACTAAATACTTTCCCTCTTTTCTGCATTCCATCTTCTATTCGTTTGAAGAAGCGTGCGCTGCACAGGGGAAAGAGTCCTCCTGATAAAGTCAATATAGAGCTTGGGTTCCGCTTCACTTTGAAGCAATATTTTTGCGTCTCCATCTCTCGCCGCCTCCATTCTCCCACGAGAAGACTTTCGGCTGAGACACGAGACGTCACTTGCCTCGGAACTCGGAAGGAAGTGACCGGAAGTTGAGAAGAGTTTCCACCCAACTTGCGGCCGATAAACGTCCCAGCGATACGTTACGTCGTGCCAAGGTAAGACGTGTACCTCACAATGGTACCAGGGACCCCATATGGTCGGTGATATCGCGACCGTGGAGACGGGCCCCGAGAATCAGGACGATGAAGAAGACAGATTGAGGATTCTACTACAATTAACGTTCATTATATTTAATTAAGGCCGTAAGCTTTTAATTATTCATTTAAGCGGATTTAGAATGTAAAATTTAGCGAATTAAAAACTGTATATGATGGAACATTGGACTAAACACGATAATTTAACAGTTTTTTAATTTTTTTTCATTGTAGTACTTGTAACTAGGAAATTTAGCGAGCTATTGGAGCATATCTACATGGAACAATAGGAGGTAGGAGTTGGATGGGGCCGGTTCGCTGGGCTTACCAACAACAACTTGATACAGTTTGTAACACTTAGGAGTTATTGATATTTGGAACAGTACGAGGTGTATAGATGAAGGGCGGTTCGCTTTTCAGCAGTCACAGTAAAATGAACTGGGACATTAATGTGAAAAGTTACAAATGTATTTCTGGTCACGCCGGGAATTGAACCCGGAGTGACTTGATAGTGAGCTAGCATGCTAACTCCTTAGCCACAGGAGGTGCTAACATTTAGAAATCATTTGAAAGAAAGACAATAAAGGATGCTTTTGCGGAAAATGAGTTGATAACGACAAAAACTATGTAGGACTGTACTTTGTCTCGCGGTGAAAGAGGAAAACTCATTAAAATAATGAACTCTGACGTATTTACAACAGGTAACCAAGACGAAGACTAATGGACACAGAAGGGACATAGGATATTTTCCGACAATACGCGGATGAAATAGGGTTTCACTCGGAGAAACGCGTACATCCAAGTGATAGAGATGAACGTCCGACGGATGGCAGAGAAGCGCGATAAAGAAGGGCATTTGTAACTCAATCGAAACGGAAAGAAGTATTTCTACAAAAGCAATGCTCTGTAATCACCATGTTCTAAGATGGGTAATAACAGATTGTGTCTGAAAGAAATGAAAAAAAAAAAATGAAAAAAAGATGAATAATAACTTTTTCACCCATTCTAGCTAACACTTTCATTCAAATTGTAAAATGATTACAATTCAAATTGTCTCTCTTCATGCAATTATCAACAATTAATTATTATCTTTACTTACTATTGTTATGTAACTGTGTATAAGGATTCCCGACAGTATTATTTCTTTATGGTGGGGAGGGGGTGAGATCCATCATAAAATCTGTCTTCAGGGCCCACGACTTTTTAAAAGTAATTTTAAGTTGTCCTATTTACATCCAGATTTGATGAATACTTGTTTCCACTTTTAACAAAAGAAATACAAATAACTTCCAGAAGCGGTTCCCTGATTTCAAAAACTTGGCTTCAGGTATTCGAGGTAACCATCATCCTTATAAATATAGTGGATGTAATGTTCACTTTCCTTTCACGAGAATTTTCTGTTATTACGTCTCCAAGACGGTTTCATGCAAGAGCATTGCTAATAAATAATAGGATTAACTGAAAGAAAAATATGCAGTTACGGTAAAGATTTTGTCCGTTTTAATCCATATTTTGACGCTAAGTCTTTCAATGTTTTGTCCTTTTTATCACAGGGTGTGTATCTTCAAAATAAGAGATATGCTAATACGAATATTTCAAGAGAAGAAACACAAATGCAGATGTAATACATGCAAACGACACTTTCTGTTAACAAAATTTTAAAATATATCGGTCTCGAGGATATGCATATACGAACATTAAACACTATGTACGTGAAGAGAAACTGGTTTAAAATAAACACCGCGAAAGGTCTGAAAAGTTTAATAAATGCCTATAGGTGGTATTGTTAAGCGTTGACTTATAAATAATCGTAAAAAGTATCGAAATTGGGAAAGGGTCTGTGGAAGTGGATATATACCCATGAAGCTGAAGGGTTCGAGGAACATGTCCTTCGATGCATCACTGGAGAAGCTCCCAAGGCAGAGAGAAACGAGTGGCACTCCGTCAGGAAGATCACTATTCACCGTGAGGAGAGTAGGGCTGGGGTGCGACCACTCACCAGCAACTCGCATCCTTGCAGAGTGGGACCAGGTCCCGCGGCGCGCAAATCGGCCACCAAGGACGAAGAGAAGGATCTCCTGGCGGGCACCAGATGGTGACATCGTTGCGTCCCCGCCCCCGAACTTCCCACGCCGCCCGCGCATCGCGACGTCTGATGGTGGTGGTGATGGTGCAAGAAGTCGAAGCCTTCCCCGAGTCCCGCGGCCCATTGCGATTCCAGAGGCAGATCGCGCGGAGGAGGACACGAACGAGAGGACTGACCACGAGGAGGACGCGAGAGTCGCGGCGTGCGACCGGAGCTGTCCTCGCCGTCCTCGCTGTCCGACGCCGGGAACACCCGCTCCGCTTGGACGCAACACATGCTCACGCTGTTTGAGGACTTAGACGAACGACTACTGGTGACGGAAGCGAAAGAGGACGGCGGCGACCGGAGCGCTGACGACGGCTTTCAACATGCTTCGCCTTGCGTGTGTTGGTTGCTCCAGCAGCGACGAAGACGAACAAGACGACCGGACTGCGCGCCGCTGTGTCGAGCACTGGGCGCGCCCGCTCGCTCGCAGCCCCGACCCTCTCTCCCTCCATCGAGACGGCGACGAAGGTGGTGCGCAGCAGCTCGTTGCCATGGAGACCGAGCTGCTGCAGCCGCCGCCGCCGCCGCCGCGGAGATGTGCGCGCGCAGCAGAAACGCGGCAGCGCCAGCGACCCGGCGACCAGGTGAGGACGAAAGGCCACTCCATCCTCAATAGTACAACTCCAACATTCATAATGATGATAATAATAAGAATAATAAATAATACGGATATTTCTTCAGTGTACCCTACGCGTGTACAACATACGTGATAACTTTCAGCCAGGAGCAAATGGAATCGAACCCAGGACTCTGATCGCAGGGATGTTACCCACAGCACCACACGTTTGCCCTTCGCAACCGTACCACGTTTCCACCCAGATCTGATCCCCGCAAGACCTGAGGCGCATCCCCATACAGGAGATAGGTGGACTTGGCGGCAGACTTTGTGCACTTAAGTACCGGTTTCACACGCATCTACGCGTTACGCATGCATTTCTTCCGTGAACCCTACACGCGGAGAAGATGTGTGATAACTATCCGGGGTTCGATTCCCGGCTCGTCGTCATTTTCACTTGAAGAATACATAATGTTCACTTGGTAGGTCATGGCTAGAGTACTCGCTTGTCTCCAAGAAACATCCGGTTCGATTGCAAGCAGAGTCTTGAAAACAATTCTTACTTATCCCTTCACATGGCTGTGGTAGTAGAAAAGCGAATCGTTCATTGCTTACAACAGCAATTGTAAGTTGAAGTCGGGAATCCAACCCGAGATCTCTCTGATCGCAGGGGTGCTGAACGCTACGCCATCTGTTCGCCTTCCACAACGATATACCAATTCAGTGGCGGATCTAGAAGACGGCGGCTAACCGGGGACCATTTTTGTTTAAAAATTATGGTTTTGCAACACAAATTTTATAAATATTACCTTAAATGAAATGCATCAAATAAATTATTAACAATCTTATATTGTCAATAACAATCAATTATTATAGTTATTAACATAGTATTATTAGTTTTGTTAATATAGTATTATTAATTTAATTAATCTGGTACTATTAATAATAACAATTATAACAAATAAATATTAACCTGTCACTTTTACAAAGTATGCCATTTATCAACTTCAATTTTATCTGTTAAGAGTCCAGGTCCAATGTTACAACCCCTTTAATCCCCCATAGATCCGCCATGCACCAATTTCACCGCAGATTTATACCTGGAAGACCTGATCCAGTCAGGAGATTAGTGAATCCAGGCAGCACACTACACTACGCTGGGTGCGCCTAAGTGCCCTGAGTTTCTCATGAACCTGACTGCAGTTACCACTTATCTCTTCCTCGAGTAGGTTAACACAAAAGAATTATACGTATCAGACGAACATCCCGGGATTTCAAGAGAAACTATAAACAAGCGTATCAGGACATTCAGTTATTGAAACACCCGTCAACGGGTCTGGATGTTTTAGCTCATTTGCCCAGCATAACTTGGGGTTCTTATATACCATAATACACCAAATTCGTAAGTTAGTTTCCATATTTCTCGACTTCCGTGACATTAAATTTTCACTTTTAGTACTTTCATAAATTATATATCACGAAGAAAACTTACAGAAATAAATAGATTTCAGTGTTGGACGCTCATATGTACATAATTACAAATTATTTTAAAATCCAAGCAAAAGGAAAATACACTTCACACAGAAGGATTAAGAAACAAAGCTCATAGTCACGACCTCTAAATTATTTGGTTTTCATTTCCGTTTTGGGTTATCTACTTGAAAACAAAATTATAAGCCTTTATATATTATTTTTCTTCTACGGTTAGGTCACGTAGATTATACGTTCAGTGGATTGTCCGCTTCACGTAACGCAACTCAACTCTGAAGGACACATCAGTAAGCTTCATAGTCAACAGTCATGCGAGTGAAGACTCACATCTACTGATTAGCAGCCAATTTTAAATGTTTTTCTACTTTTGTAATTCATCAATATTAACCATCTTTAACGCAACTGATGATTTAACATTTAATGGTATCAGAGGCGGATCTATGGGAGGGAGGACTAAGAGCGCCATAGCCTCCTTCCCCCCACTGAATCTGAACTCTTAACATATAAAATTGAAGTTTATAAATGTAATCTGGTAAACTTTGGAAAATGTTTATAAGATTAATAATTGTTATTAGTTATAATTGTAATTAATAATATAATTCTTATTGTTATTAATAATATCGTATTAATAACTTTAATACATAATTGTTATAGTTATAAATAATACCAGATTTTTAATCGTTAAATATTTATTTGATGCATTTTATTTTAAGGTAATTTTTATAAAACTTGTCTTGTAAAACCATAATTTTCAAACAAAAATGCTCCCCGGTTACCCCCTCCTTTGATAACGGTCTAGATCCGCCAGTGAATGGTATACATGATTTAATTGAATGTACTATGAAACCAGGCCGGGAATTGTTATGTTTATCTGCAGATTATGAATTGACAGCTCATTGAATTATGGTACCAGTTGATGGTCAATGATTCGGCTTCGATTGAGTGATATGGTCACCGTGAAGATTCCGCTATTAAAGTACACACACGGCAACCTTCTTCATGTGGTCCCTGTGGGAGGAGCACATCACACGTAAGTTTCATCCTTATTCAGGAGGCGAAGTTGCAAAGTGCGTTATTAGACAGTTCCAAATGAATCATAGCACCGCCACAGGAAAAATTGCAATGAACACATACTTAAGAAGAGAGCTGCACTCCCAGTTCATCAAATCACTGAGAAGTCGAATTGTCGTCTTTATTTTCATTCTAATTATTTGAATACCAACAATATCAATAATAATAATAATAATAATAATAATAATTTAATTGTTGCCCATTTTTCTTTAATTGCGACCCTTTGGACTGAGCCACATTCACAATTTAGACGTTCAGTCTTCTGCTGCCATCTGGTAGTGGAAGTGGGAACTCTGCGTGGGTGTATTTTATTTTGCTCAAGGGGTCTTTTACATGCAGTATAATCATACAACATGCCGTGTGTGGATTTTTCGTACCCTAAAAATCCGTCGACCTCAACCGGGAACCCCCTCATCAATATCAATAATAATATGAAGATAAAACATATTTTCGTTTGTATCAATAAAGTAATAGTACCATACAAACAATATTCAGAAACACGCTTGAATTGTTTTTAAATACATAAGAGAATGCACAAATATGTCAAACAAGCCCAACTGTTTCCTGGTGTATCATAAAACTATCTCACTTGAGAAAAAGTTTAATATCTTTTTCAAATGTCCGGTGACCTATAGATAAAAGTGATGAGAAAAATACTACGAAAAAGTTTCTAATAATCAAAGTAAACTTCCATCAAAGTTAGTCATATTTTGTATATAAGTGTCTCCTCCATAAGACGCAATGTGTTACACCAATTATAATTCATATTATTGCACTTAATGGACGGTAAGATATATTTTTCAAGTTGAAATCACAATTTGTATCTGTAATACTGTTTATTCTTTTGCCGATTTAAGGTATTTTAGTGATTTGGTTCTATTTCCGCTAGTACCTTCTTTCAAACTTTATTACCACGTTCAGGCGGCAAGACCGACATTTTGGAGGCACACGTTTCGATCACATATCAGAGAGTAAAGTGTGTACTGGCCCGGGTTTTTCTCCGGTTTTCCCTAGGGTAGAGGTGGATTTCTTATACACGTTACCTAGGCTTTTGTCTAGGGACGTGTTTATTGAAACAAGAAGTTGTGAATTTAGTGTTATTTCAATTTGAAATACGTTCGCATCCATGCATTTATACATAAATAATTGTAAATTATCTTATATTTGTGCAGTTTTCTACCCGACCGAATAAGACGTGTCTTGGCATCAACAACTACAGGCCAATCAACAACCAAGGGTTCTAATGAGCTTGGTGCTGGCGAACCCTAAAAACCTCAATTTAAAAAAACCCACCACTGAGCAAGGAATAAGATTGAGTAGCTACCGGCACTTCAATACAGTACAAAGAAGGAGGGATTTTTAAAAGTATTTTTTCATACTGCACAAATATTCATCCGCCCCTCTTTCCCCTATGGCAAGGAGAAAATATTACAAAAAACGTTTTTCAACGATAAGAACATGTCAATCTTATACTTTTTTGGCTGGAAGTTACTCAAACCGGAGTGTCCCTCCTTATCAACAAGTATGGCTAATTAAATTGAAGAGTAATTACTTATTAAAGTTATTTAAAAAATATATATAAAAGAACTGAAAGCATACTCAAAGCAGAGGAACCATACTGTGCTTTGTAAGAGAAAATTCACTCATTTCAATAATATCATTTCTTGGCAAAGCTGCTACTCATTTCCTGCTGAGCAGTTCCCAAGTGATAAGATACCACACGGAGATATTATATATATATGTATATATATATATATATATATATATATATATATATATATATATATATATATATNTGTTAACACTTAATACGTGCATTAAGATAATTACATATAAAAAAAGGATTCGGTACTTCTGATGTGATTACCACAATTTATTCTGATAATTTCCTGGTATAAAATATTACATAAAATGTACATGAACACAAATTTACTACCGATACAATACAATAAAACAACTACTCTGCAAATTGTTGCGCAATATTACATATAGCTCATTCAATATGTCCGTGCAGTTACATTTACATATTACACAATAACTCTTGATCACAAGAAAACATCAAAACAAGCACGATATGAGCATTACGTTGTTCCTTTTCGGTAGAGAATATTTAATTTTTTTTTTTCACCTTCCTGTCTCTTCTTTCTTCTCGGATAATAAAATTTACAACAAATACTACAGACTCGATTCCAATGAGACTTTCTCTTTCACAAGATACTCGTTTATCACTGAATTACAGATTTATGCAAATCCCTAGTCATTGAAATCACTGCGTTGGAATGTTTGTCTCACAGAGACGTATACTCACACCCAGAATACAGTCTTCGAAATCGTGTCCAAATCAGTGTTCCATTAACGCCCTTTTTTCCTCCAGCGAAGTCTGCTGCTGCTACTCGGCTTATACTGCGACCTTGAAACCACCGGCCGATAGCGATGTTCTTCTCCAAGCGTTCGTTCATCTCCGATCGAGCTCGCGGCCAGTTATTACGGTCACCGACGTGCTACCGCTTTCGTGTTTCGTCCAATACGTATTTCGGAAAACTTTTATAACGCATAAATGGCTTCACTTGGAGCCCTCGAATAATATTTCGTACGCGTTCAAGTTACGTCTTTCTCGACCGTTTCTTAATAAATCTGATGGCGATACGAAACAACCATCCTGACCCGGGTTTTTCTCCGTTTTTCCTTCGGGTAGAGGCGGATTTCTTACACAGGTTCTCTAGGCTTTGTCTAGGAGCGTGTTTATTGTAACGATAAATCGTGAATTTAGTGTTTTTTCAACTCTTATGATTTTTAAACACTATACTCAGAATAATCTATACTTCGATAATAACTTGTACATGTAAATTTACAAACATATTTGCGTTAAATTACAAACATATTGACATTATATATGTATTATAACTCGCAGCTAACTTTTTATCTTATCTAGGAACTTATGCAAAAAAAATAAATTTGAATCCACCTCTACCTTAGGGCCCTTGATCGGAATTGATGGGATGGTCCCTTGTTTGCTTCCGGAGAGTAAATTAGTTTATTGTCCTCCACGTGGTCATACGCAGTCTGTACTGTTTTTTGACAATAAATTTATTATTATAGACCACAAAATTGGATTCTTTCAAACTGCGTTCTTACGTTATTTCGTTTCGATCCACGGATCATCCAATACAATGCTTACCGAAATATTTAAACGTAAATCGTACTCTCTGACGAACTACGGATTATTCGGTGCGACCGTTCCCTCTGATGACCTGCGTAAGATTGAGAGCGATACCTGTCGCATTTCCTCCTCCTCAGCAATTCTCCCCACTCCAATTGAAATTTATCGCACGGTGCATTCCGCTAATCAAATATCTCTAACAAGTTTCGGGTCACTAGCTACCACACGGTGTATTCACATTCTTCCAAATACAACATTCGTATTTCCAAAGTTTCTATCTGCGTCTCGTACTTCACAGAACGCGCTCCCATTTGGAGCTCATTCAAATCAGTACTATATATGGTTTTCGGTTCTAATTGAGCCATTATTCTCCGCACAGGTTTCAAACTAATATCATAAAATCCTCTAACAAATTCGGGTCGTTAGAATATATATATATATATATATATATATATATATATATATATATATATATATATATATATATATATATATATATATATATATATATATA
>NNCF01132802.1:2369-52862 GCA_002313205.1 Laupala kohalensis
GACTTCCACATCAATGGCTAACTTCTTATTTACAAGATAGATATCAACAGGTAGAAATATCCTATACTAAAAATTAAATAATTCAGCGTTGTCTTTCAGAAACAAAGCCACTTACTTGCGGAGTACCCCAAGGATCAATTCTCGGCCCTATTCTCCTTTTATTGTATGTGAACGACATGTCATCATCCACATCAGATTGCAAAATGATTCTTTTTGCTGATGACACTAATTTAATGTGTAAGCACGCCAATGCTCAAAACGTTTTGTCTAACCTTTCGACTTGGTTCCATGCAAATCGTCTCATTGTAAACACTGACAAAACAGTGTCTATGTCATTTCACAATAGTATCACAAAATCTTTACCCCAGGTTTCTCTTTCTTTAAACGGAACACAATTAAAAACTGTTACGAATACAAAATTCTTAGGTCTCCATATTCAAGACAACCTCAAATGGAATTGTCACATTGACAATCTTAATTCCCAATTAAGCAAATTGTGTTACGCATTCCGAATCTTAGTTAACGCAGTTAGTCCACGTATTTCCCGTTGCGTATATTTTGCAAACGTTTACTCCCATTTACGTTACGGCATTACCTTCTGGGGTAATTCCGGTCAGAGTATTCAAACTTTCAGAATTCAGAAGAGGATAGTTCGGATAATTTGTAAATCTCACCCCCGAAACTCTTGTAAACCTTTATTCAAGGAATTAAATATCTTAACACTTCCCTGCATTTATATTTATGAAACGGTCGTGTTTGTTAAGACCGAATTACTGAAGTGCCACCCTTGCTTTATACGAAACAGTCTCGTTCACGAACACAATACTCGCAATAGTAATAATATTCATCGCCCTAGAGTGTCAACCACTCTTTGCCAAAAAGGACCTTATCATTCGGGAATCGTTCTATATAATTCCCTGCCCAAGAATATAAAAGACATTATGAAATTGAATATCTTCAAATCCGCGGTTAAAAACTACCTCCTGCACCAGTGCTTCTACACTGTAAAAGAATTTATTGATTTTAATAAAAGTTAAATTCGTCTTGTACTTTATCACGCCATTGCTGTAGCACTTTTTAAATAACTTATAACAATTTCAAAAACTATTTTCTTGCATGGTTGTGTTGCCGTATGGCTCATATTAATTTAGTTTTATGTGTACTCAACTTTGGCACGGTTGTGTACATTAATTCTGTAGCCCCATCCTGGCCCGGGTTTTTCTCCGTTTTTCCTTCGGGTAGAGGCGGATTTCTTATACAGGTTCTCTAGGCTTTGTCTAGGGGCGTGTTTATTGTAACAATAAATCGTGAATTTAGTGTTTTTTCAACTCTTATGATTTTTAAACACTATACTCAGAATAATCTATAGTTCGATAATAACTTGTACATGTAAATTTACAAACATATTTGCGTTAAATTACAAACATATTGACATTATATATGTATTATAACTCGCAGCTAACTTTTTATCTTATCTAGGAACTTTTGCTGAAATTTTTGAATCCGCCTCTGCCTTAGGGCCCTTGATTGGAATTGATGGGATGGTCCCTTGCTTGCTTCCGGAGAGTAAATTAGTTTATTGTCCTCCACGTGGTCATACGCAGTCTGTACTGTTTTTTGACAATACATTTATATTTATAAAATTTATATTATGTATTATTTATCAACATCACTAAGTTCTGAAATCAAGAAATTTAGACACTTATTTCTGTAAGGATAATTTCAATTAAAAATCTGAAGTGGGAGAAAGGTCTAGCTTGTGAATGTGCAAACTAGTAAAATTATGAGTAGTAATGAAGGAAAAATCAAAATTCTAAAAGATTTTTAGTTTTCATAATAATATACATTTGTCTCTTGTTTTTCAAATAATATATCACAATAATTTCACAGTAGTGTAATTGGACTAATTCCAATTAGTGTTATTTATCTCAGTTGATCGCTTTAGTATTTTGGTTGAATAGATGAATGATTCAATCCTTGATTCTGGAATTAAGCTCATAGTGCAAGCCAACATGTTGCGAGTGAGATGCATGGAGAAGTGAAGGTGAAGAATTGACCCAATGCCTAGTGTGCTACTTATAAAATTATGACCTTAAGCTTCAATTTCTCTAGCAAGAGTTACTAGTTGGTTCATGCTCTGTCAGGTATCTAAGTCTACAAGTACCCTATTGGATGGGGACTAAGAGAATGTATCGAACAATCCTAGGTTGGTCGTCAGCACCATCCTCACTGTTCTTGGTGAGTATGGACTCGTATAGTTGGTGAGTATGGACTCATAGAGTACCATTTGCCACATAAACCCTTGTAGTGGACTTGTATTCATTTCAATAACTTGTAGTGTGATACACTTCCACCAAGTACCTTTTCAAAGGGTTGTCTTCCAGATGTATGGTATCCCCATCATAGACAATGGCACTATAACACTTATATCCACTAAGGCCATTTTAGGGGCAGACTGATGGGAGGGAATGATTGATTCCATCTGATAGGAGGCACTGCCCAAAATACAATTATGGATGTGAATAGATTATTTAAGTATTTTCATTTAAATATTATTGTAATACATTAACTTTTTTATTTTTATACAGGTGATGCAAATTTAAATATACACTCTAATAAGCATACCATGATCTACTTCATCGACTCCTCCCTCCCAAAAAGTGTGGGGGTCATACAAAGTTTACACAGCTTTGTTTCAGTAGTAAACATGTTTACTACACTATTAAATTTTCTGATGTCTATAGGGCTATATGTTTTAATTTGAGAGGCAATGCTCCTACTCCCTCACTCTTGTCTTCTCCATTTTGTTAAACAAACATTACATTACATTTATGGATTTTGATAGGAACACCATGAAATCGAGGAGTGGTCCTGTTTAATGCAGCAACATACCTGACAGCTGAGGTGAAGGTCCGGCCGAACTGCCTCCACAGACGCGTGTGCTGTAGCCTGAATCATTATGGACATCAAGGGGCGTGTCAGGCCCAAGGCCCATCCCTGGAGGTGGAAGTGGCATTGGGCTGTACACGGCAGTGCGAGATCGGTACGGCAACGCCTACCACAAGAAAACAATTCAGATCCTTCAAGGTTCAAATTTCTGTCTGAAGTGGACTAATATGACAACTTTCCAAAACTCTTGCACACCACCTACTCAATTTCTCTGTCAATAATTATTGGCAATAAGGGGCCATTCATATGTTACATCATGCAATATTTACACTAGTTTAACCCACCCCCTCCTCCCAAAGTGGCGTAGAAAAACTTAAAGATTATTGGGGAGTTTACAAAAGTTTAATGCAAGTTTTACCCTGTTCAATATTATGTTTTGCAGTTAATGATTTGAGAAATTGTCACACATAGAAAATTATTAAAAACAAATTAAATATAACTTTAGTAATATTAAAATTATTTTATTGTCAGCTCTAGATCCAATCACGACTGAAGATCATCGATGGTGGGTATTCCTGGAAGATCATTACAATATTTGAATTGATTATGATATTGAAATTGAGAAATGAGTATTCTTTGTATGATGTAACACAAGTCATTAACCTAACAAATGAGATATGTTTCTTTATTAGCAGTATTTTATACCTGTAGGTGAGCGTTGTCGCCGCGCCATGCCACATTCTCATAATCAGGACCTCCGACGCTCGGTAGAGCTCCTACTCCCTCACCCTCGTCTTCTCCATCACTGGACTCCGACGCGGAGTCGCCTCCGTCACCGCTCAACGTGCGGCCGCGACTAGAAGACGCAGAGCGTCTCCACGGCGTCTATGGAGAAGAGACAATTCAGTAGTTTTCGACATTAATGCGATTACTATGATTACAAATATAGATGTACTTATTTGTCTGGATTTAAATGTGAGGAGATAGGAAGTGGAAAGCGAAGAAAATGGAAAAGTTTATTAAAGAAAATGGATTTATGATATATAATGTTTATGGAGAAAGTACATATATGGGAAGTCGAGGGATGTCTTTGATAGATTTAACATTCTCAACAAGGAAACGAGATGACAGAATGGAGATGGTGAATGGAATGGGGAGTGACCACAGTGGGGTAATGATAGAAGTTAGTAAGAAAGGAGGAAGAAGTACAGATGGAAAACAACGAAGAAGAAAGTATTGGGAGAAGTATGGAAGGGCGAAAAGAAGAGTATAAAAAATATGTCAATATATGAGAAGAGGAAAAGGAGTGGAAGAAAAAGTGGATGTTTTGCAATTGGGGTTACTACGATTAGGCGAGAGATGGAAGACGGAATGTGATGGGAAAAGAAACCAAAGATGGTGGACATGTAATCTGACACAAGTGAAGAAAGAAAAAAACAAAGGCACGTAGGAAGTTGGCACGATTCAGGAGAATGCGACGAGAAGAGAGTGAGGCGTGGCAAGAAAAGGGTATTCAAGATAGAGGTAAAGGTTGCGAAGAAGACAAGTTGGGAGATATTTTTGGAGGAAACGCAACAACGAACCGTATAGGTAGTGTCGTACAAAATAGCAACAGAAAAGGTAAAGGAAAAATAAATTTGGCAGAGTATGGGGAACGAAGGGGAGTACAGAACTTAGAGAGAGGTGTTCTTAAGGAGAGAGGTTCATAACTTGTACACTATTTCAAGATGAGGCGGAAGAAGACTAGAGAGAGGGTGAAGAAGCGGAAGAACAAGAGGTGGAAAAAACAGACAGATGTCAGAGAGTGAATTATAGGATAAAGGGATAGCAAAATAAAATATCAACAAATTTTGACAAAATGTCACATGACATGGTTCTCATCTATCTCTTCACAAGTGAGAAGATACAAGTGGTAAAGTCAATGCGATGTTTGGGAGTCAAAATAGATGAAAAGTTGCTATTTCTACTTCATATAGAATACATAATGAAGCAAAGCAAATTTATTACATATTGGTAAGGCTAGGGATATCCAAATTCAATATCGAGATTGAAAATGTATAAAAGAGTAGAGAGAAATATTTTTGTATATGGATGCAGTGTGTGAGGGCATAAGACAGTCATTCAACAACACGAGAAAAAGATGAGACAGGTGCAGAAAACGTGTCTGCTTAATTTAACAGGAGGTTATAGCACAGTATTCACAGACGCGTTAGAGGTTATTAATTAAATACTCCCGATAGACCTATATAACTAAAGGATAATTTTTAGACTTTGATAAGGGGAGGGGAGGGCATTATTCTGAATGGACATGAGCTACAAGGGCAAAGGAAGAAGAAGGAAAAGCAGCTGATACGAAGTTTATTAGAAGGAAGGTAGATACGATGGAAAAAAGGTGACAAAGGAAGGGTGACGTGGAAGTATACGCCAGCGGTGGACGTTGTTGAAAAAGGTTTAAAACGACATGTAGTGGACATCCTCACAGAGCATGGCAACTTTGAAAAACATTTCACTTGGATTGGGCAAAGAGAGAAAGCAGATGTGATTGCGGTGAAGGCGATGAGATAGCTGTACGTACGTTATGTAATTGTAAGAAACACGGACATGAAAGGGAGAGTAGTAGGTACTTGAAAAACAGACGGATATGAGATTTACGGTGAGAAAATTAAATGATAAAGACAAAAGAAAGATTCGAACGGTTCAGGGAGCATGTGAATTAGATAGGATTCATAGGAGACATAATGAAGAAAGAGGAGTGAAGAAGAAATGAGGGCAGAACAAAAAGTGAGAAACAATATGAGAGACGACATGACGTACCTGACAAACAAAGGTTAGATATGGGTGAGAAATGACAGAAGTTAGTTTGGGAGTTAGTGAATGAAGATGCAAAAGATGTAAAGAGAGAAAATAATGAGAAAGAAGCCTTGCAATGACAATGTGGCAGACAAGGTGGTCAAAATACTGATGATCAATAAAAAAGAAAAAAAAGAAAAAAGAAGATGATTACAACCTATAATCCTCTCGGCGAAAGAATAGTAACGAGAATAGAACCAGTGGAACTATAGCGTCAACTTGTCATATGTAATGACCTAGAGTAGCTCCACTCACACAGACGAAATGCCGTGCCACCGAGACATACTATAATCGGTGGAAAAGCTAAGGTACTGCATGGTCTGTAGAAAAAAGTAATAAAGTGAAGAAAAAACAGAGTTCTTGTCACCAATGGTTAGAGATCATGCCCCTCGGCCCGTCACGGTTGGCAAATCAATTACTACTGGCTGATATAGGCGGCATCATCCGAACGTGAATTTTCTAAGATCCTGCTGACACGAGTAAAAAGCTCACGTGTTTACAACGAGGATAAGAGTCGGAAGTCCGGTTCAGCTGGCTCCTTGATATTCACGTGGTCTTCAGGCTCGTTCCACATGACTATTATTCCGACGCGATTTCAGTACAGGGAAATTAAATACAAACGCAAATTATTATTTTTCTCAAAATTAAGAAGTTTCCCAAATACCAATACGCTGCTCCACAGGATTTTGGGCTGAATGGGGCCCGATTGATTTTTAGTGAGCGAAGTAAATACATCTCATCTCTGCTGTATGTGCGTGTAATCGAGACACAAAGCACTAACAAAGTTTTCAGAGATCACAGGACCGTAAGTTAACAAAGAACAGGACAAGCAGAGATACCGCAATTTACACTTTATTTCCGATTACGATTAATGAAATGGTTTAGATTCACAAGGCGACTTTGTATAAATTATGTATGGTTAACGGAGGAAATTTTGCATAGAATTCATGTCTATTCTTTTCTTTTTCTTTCATTTTGTAGGTATTTAAAAAAATGGTGGGTAAGTTCCCTTTCTTGCCCCCCTCCTCCTCTTGTCAACGTCCTAGATGTCTAATGTAGTTCGAAATATGAAGACGAGCTAACACAAGGATTTGGTCGAATTTTTTATTATTTTAAAGTGGTTCACGATTTGTAATTTATGGTGAACAGAAGTGAAATGTAAATATTTGTCTTGCTTTTCGGCGGGGGAATAATGGTTTAATCTGAAAACGTTTATCCATTTACTTACGATTTTTATTTATTCACCTTCCAAGCCAGAAAACTGATCAAAATTTTGAAGCATTAGTTACATTTTACAGAGCGCCCTTAAATTCTGTTCAAAATACTGGAGGCAGTGTTAATGCTCTCTCTAATTCCGCCTATGATTGTAATAACACTCAAGCAATTCCAAGGAAATAGGCATCGACTTACCTCTCGCACCGGGGAACGCGCCTGGTCTTGAAAGCGAGCCACCATCTCGTGGACGGACCTCCTGACAGGCTGCTCTCGCGCCCACTCTCCGTCGTTCCTGCCATCCACTGTCGCTTCCCCCGTCGGAGGTCGACCGACGGATGGTGCGCGACTTGGCGCGCGGGGCCGTGGCTGCGGCGGCGGCGGCGAAGACGTTGCAGCAGCGACCCCTTCGCCCACCAGGACGTCGAAACTGCGGTCCATAGGTCTCGGGGACAGCGGCGCCGGGCGACGACCACCGCAGGTCTCGTCAGCTCCGCCTCTGCCATTGCTCACTTCCGTTCTGTAGGAATTGAAATAAAAGGGATTAATAGGATGGAATTGACAAAAAAAGGAACACAATGGCCAAGAATCCCTTGTAATATCGTCAAGGAACAGGGTTGTAGAGATTTCAAATATATATAAATAAATATGAATAAATTAAATAATAATAATAATATCGCTCCAAACTGAAGGGATAATTTAGATAAGATGAAGGGATAATTATAACATTTGGTTTATTTTTGTTAATTGGGTCGGAAAGAAATATTGGAATCACGAGCAGTTTTTCAATCAAACACGGAAAAGTTTATTTGGTCACACATTAAGAATATAACTCGCAGCTTGTCAACAAATTCACTTTAAACAATACCTTAGAATAGTTCGTACAACTTTCCTGTTCTTGTGATACTTTGCCCCTTATACTTACATTAAACCTCGGCGTAAAAATTCATAAGAAGCGCGCGTGTGTGTTTATATGTAAACTAGCTGAGTACGTGCAACTTTGCTCGCGTGCATTCTGTAATATGTCTCACGCTTTACACTTTCTCATATGGGTGAGACAATTCATCTCAGCGACAACGAAAACTCTGAACGCATTTTCGATAATTTTTATGTCATACCCTTCCCCGAGGTGCTGGGGTTTATGGGGATGATCGTGGATTTAGGCAGCTCGGAAACGTCATTAATAATTTCAGCGACCCCTCAATCTGTCATCTCCACATTTAAATTGATAACTTTCTATTATTTTTCCATGTCAACACATTCCCACCCCTTACCCAAGGGGTGCTAGAAGTGTCTTATTTCCATGGGGACTGAATTTAGCCTTACATGATTACAGGATGTTACAATCAACTCAGCAAATTTGAAAACTGTGAACTCGTCACTGATCATTTCGATAATTCGCTCATAGCATCCCCTACCCTTAGAGTGTAAAGGGTGTATACAGGATTATTTTAGACTTTGGGGTCCGAAAATGTCACTACTAATTTCAGCGGCTCCGAAAACTATGATCTGAACTCAAATATAAGTCATTTCCGATTATTTTTACATTTAATTCCTTAACCAAAAAAGAGTATATTCCCTCAGAGGGAGTGATCGTGGACTTAAGTGACATTGAGAGTGTGAATCTTCTCTTCTGCGTCCGCAAAACGGATGTATTAAACAACAATATCGGACATTTTTGATAATTTAAATTGCCACCCGTTCCCACATCTACCCCAAGGATTCTAGGGGTTTAATATCTCCAATTTGGACTAATTGTGAACTTACGAAGCATTGGGGTGTCCTTATCCATCTCAACGGCACAGATAACTATGGTTTCAAATATGTTGTAGAATTTTTCCATTATTTTTACACGTCACCCTCTTCCCGCCCCTTCCCAAGGAGTGCCAGGGATGTCTTACTCCCACAGTGTTTATTGTAAGATAGTCTGCCACCTGTGTGTAAAGTTTGGTTGAAATTACTCCAGACACTCAAGAGTTACGGTGGGATATGTGCATAAAACATTTCAACCGTTTACTTGTATCGGGCTCCTTCCTTTCTCTTTCCTGATCTTCCTTGGTCACCTCTTGTTCTTTTCGATCCCGACGCTAAGGCATCTTTCATTTTCCTCTTTCTCTTTTTTATTTCATTTTTATTTTTGTAATGATTTGAGATATGTTGATATTTGAGTTGTAATTCAGGAGGGTTTTTAGTGGGTATGGTTGAATCATTCGGCGAGTCCCACACGCGGGGAGAGTCATGTTGGCTCTCCCTAGTGCGTAACTGCATTTTCCCTACCGGTACAAGTTTTTAGGGCTCTAATGACCTAGATGTCGACGAGCCATAAAGCACCCCCCCAAAAAAACTGCCATGAGCAATTTACAGAATTACGACTCTCTTCCAAGCGCTTTCAAATAAATGTCTCGAATTTCGTTTTGATACTCAGATTCATTTTCGGTGAACAAGGAAAGGAAATCCGTCACACCCATTCGACATTAACTCTAGATTTTTGAGATATTTCTTTTGAACCCAAAAAGTAAAGATCTGGTGAGGCCTGAGATATTTCTTTCAGGACGGTAACAACGCTTTCCCCAACACATGATGGGAGAACCAAATTATAATTAACACGCAGAGGCAGAGAAGGAAGTCATAACTCACCTCCGAGACGCCAGCGGAACACCCAGAGGGAAAGCCCTTCTTCCATGTACAGGGCCGCAGGAAGAACCTGCGGGGCTCATGAGACCAGTAGGGCTCGTCGGGGAATCTCGCGGTCCCTCCAGTAACGCCTCACAGCTGCGCTGGAGTTCAGCCGCCAGGGGCCGTGCACCGCGCCACCAGCTGGAAAATATTTCAGTCAATTCTAGTCCCCTGATTCTATACAATTTAGGTTTTTAAAAAAGCAAAGACGATCTTTCGATTAAAGGTTAACTTGAAAATGGCCTGCCATAGGAATTAATTTCGGTCCACAAGTATTAACCTATAAATGTCATATAAATGTTTATTTAGAATGAGAACAGCGTTTCGGCTGCCTTTTTCAGAAGACGTGTCTTGGTTGGTGGGAGACTTCAGTCGTAATCACCGATCGAGGTATTTAGGAGGGATGTGATGAAAAAAAAATCTTTGATGCTATTCATTCTATTCTTCCTCTTGGAGCATATGATATACGCTGCTGTACAATTCTCCACTTCTGATGTAGCGCTGCTTGAATCGGTATGTCCGAAGAATAAATTTTGTGCGTATTTCTGCTAAGAAATTAAAGAATCAAAGAAGAAAAGACAATAAATTATAAGTTAAAAATTATAAAATTTATTATAATTAGGCAATAAGGTTTGTATAATTCCTAAGTATTTTAAGAATAAAAATTTATTGTCAGCAAAGAAAATGGGAACGCAATCTCCTCACCCTTAATTATCCCCAACGGGGGGTGGCAGCCTCCCTGTTCTACGGAGCGACACTAGCCGGACATCCAAATATTTCTTGGCATCAGCCGCAGAAATACCAAAGAAAGGATGTGTACATCACGGGACGTTATTTTCATTTCAGTACAACCAGAGACAATTTCTTTAATAGGGAGTATTTTACATCGTCATGTCACCCATTTCATTCACCTGTCGTCTAGCGTCGGGTCTCCCTCTTCACAGCGCTCGCCGTGCACTCTGTCGTCGGTGAGCAGCATCTCGAGAGAGCGCGCTCTGGCGACCGGCGTCACAACATCCCTCGCCTCCATTTCTCTTCGCGGGGGTTGGCGCTCCGAACGCCGTAGCGGCGCCCCTCGCACGACCAATGGCTCCAACTGCATGCATACACATAACAATGAATACATTACACTGCTAGAAAAAGGAATAGGTTAAAAATAAGTTGTCAGCGGTTAAAGAAAAATCATAGCGAAGAGTGTTATAGTGGTTCCTATTTAGAGAGCAATACAATGTTCGTAATATTTTTACACGTGTTAGTAAATATATGTAGGACAATATTTTAAATGAAGGATTCTCCAAAGTTCTATGGTACATTGCATTACCTGTATGATAATTTATTCGCTTGTTCGACGACGGACATACGTCTACCCGCAGACTAATGAACGAACATGCCTAACGGATACATAAGAATACGTATGAGTTGAAACGGTCAAAGAGCTAAACATGCCTAACGAAATTAATATTTAAAACATAGTAAGACGTAATACTAAATTACTCATAAATTAAAACACATGTTTACTTAATTTCTTACTACAAGGTAGCGATGTATCCTATTGAAGAATAATGAATCTCATGAAGAGGAAAACCATGGTGACAGTTACAAATATAAGCAATATTCTTTGTACTGAGATACGAGAAGATTCGGCAACGTTCTCTTTTCAACTTACACTCTACTTAATACTTTCTAGCGTCTTTTCTAATGTAGTATTTCTAGTACCTCGAGATCGTAGGCGATCGGCGTTAATGTTATGTAGAAGGTTTTAAATCAAAGGGAATTCTCAAACCCTCTTGTCAGTCTTCATTATCTGTCATCAATGAAGCGTAGATCAAACAGAAAAGATCAGACATTCTTCATTTAATTACAGTCAAATCAGGGTATTCCTGAATTACTTTATAGGATACATCCCGTACATTGATACGAGCGACATCGGAAAAATGAGGTAACTCAAAGATGCGTCAGTTCAGAGAATGACTTTCGCTAATCACACTCCAGTCGCGTGTGCTTATTAACAAATTTCGGTGCTGCCTTCACAGTACATCGGAAAAGAAGGGACACGTCCAGAAAAGTTGTTTCCATAAGTTTTCTTAAAACAACAGTATAGAAAGACAAATAGACCGCGGAACAGCTATAAATATTCTGAGACAGCAAGAAACTTTACTCGGAATAAGTCTGCATTTGCTCCGCGGAACTAACAAAGAAAGTCGGAGAATATCTGTTCGCACGACGACGCCTTTAGGTGATGGGGTAGAGCGGATCTCCTATTCTAAAAATAAGTCGAAACAAATCTTACAGATACCCTAATTTACACTTGAAGAGAAAGTGTTCCAGAAGACCCCAATGAAAGCAATATTATATATATGCTTGAGCCAACCGATACGTAGAAAAACGTTTATCTCATGAGATTCAAAATATTTGTTGTCACGCTCTCTGCAGCCATCCCGCAGGCGCCGCCCTAGCGGACGAACAGTAGGTGCATCAAAGTCTCCACAGATGCGTAGTTGCACAATCCCCACAAACTGCGCAGGGACAAGGGGAGTGTGGTCGATCAATCAGAATACAAGTGGCTCTCGATGACTTGATTGATGTTAAGGAAAAAAAAGGACTTGTAACCCTCTTAACACATTGCTGCCACTGAAACTGATTCATCACGTTGCNCCTCCGATCGCCACTTGTGTCGAGCGCGTGTGCGATGGGATACGAACCGGATAATGTGTTTCGGCGATGGTGCCAGGGTGCGGAGGCGGTCTCAGAGCCAACCATCGCTCGAGGCGCGCATGTCGTCGTTCGCACATGGCACGTTCCGCTGCTACACACCGCGTCAACTCCGTCAGTTTGCCTTGCGTCCGCCGCTCCAAGCTGCTCACCTGCAAAACACACGTTCATTTTCACTAAAACAGAAACATCTCCTTTTTCGAATTTAGTTTCTTACTTTAATCTCTGTTGTAATATGTGAAGTTAGCAATACGTATCTTCTTTGATTAGAAAGGAGCGTTTGATAAAGTAAGTGGGGGTTTATTTTGCAGACAATGAGAGAGAAATGAATGCAGTAATAACTGATTAATACGTTCAGTTCATACAGGATCGGTATGTTTACGAGGAACAAATAACACTACGTAACAAAGTTTGACCAAGTTATTATCTGATATTTATTTGTATTTATTACTTAACTTGGTGATACTGATTATGAATTCATAAGTATTTTTTTCTTATGTGTCAATATATATAACTGTAGTTGCATTAAAAAACGTATGTAATATTGGTAACTTTTAAGAAAATTGACAAATTATTTATATAATAAGTCAATAATTTTTTGGATTAAGTGTAAAAATGTTAAATAACTCTCCATTTTCATACAACAACGGTTTCATTCCACAATGTACATTAGAACAGCTTTACTCTTATGTTTTTCCGACCCTTTTGCACGTACTAAACTCTATAATTACTCCCCCATCATAGCATGGTTCAAAACGACGCTGATACCTTCTATCCATGCAGGGAATGTCTTGGTGAAGGTATTCACCGTTTTCCTCCCTCACAGTTATAAATTTGGCTAATGAAATCAATATGAGAAAACAAATAGTACATTTTCTCTGACAATATATTTCCAAGTACATAGTATCAATTACATAGTGTCATGTGTAATTGACAGAGTTATTATGTACTCTTCTATGATAATTATAACTTCTATTGTTACCCAAAAACTGTTGCACTATCATTTTTAAAGCATCTCAATCATTTCGTCAAGAGTCATTATAGTTCCACCAAAGGCCCATCAATAGAGAATTTTAACATTACGCGAATCTGACGTCAGGAGAAAATTCCAACTTTTAATTTTACTTCAATTGACTTAGGGAACATTTGTCAGATCAGACTCAGAACTTTACTATTGCTATGTTTGACCAAATATTAATAATGAGGTCTAGAAAATGAGAGCGCGGCGCTTCAAACGTCAGCATACGGAGGATAGACTGGCGTAGCCGAATAGCGAAAGGAAGGTTCGGCAATCTTGCAGCATTGGGACTGACTCGACTTTCCATTCTTCTCCTTCATTTTTCACAGCGTTCAGTAAGTTACCTTTTGGTCAAGGCGTTGGTGAGCTTGGTCGATGTGCTGCTTCAATTCCTGCTTGTCTCTGTCGAGACGCGCCTCCATGTGGCGGAAGAAGGGCGCGCAATAGCAGGTGTAGCCCACGCCCACTGGACCCTGTGAAGAACCACAAACAGTGCACACTATGCTGACAAGACAAGGGACAACTACAGAAAGCTAATACGTCATAAACTTGATTACGACAGTCAAAGAGGTAAAAGAGAACTTACTACATAATATGGTATAAAGATAGTTTTTCCAAATATTATAACTACTCCGATCAAAACGGGTATGAGACCTGCTGTGCGATAACAAACGACAATTAAAACAAGTTTGCTTAAGTATAGAAAACGCTGGCAGTATGAATAAAGGGCAAAATTACAACGTATTTTGTATTTTAATCAGGGATAAAAAATAAATTTGTTATAGGATTAAAAAACAAATTTTGTATTGCGGTTCGTTGAATGTATGGCAATAAATATTATACTGGAAGACACCTTAGAAACGTACAATGCGACAAATTCAAATTTTTAAAAGAGGTAAATCAATTCACGTTACAAAGAAATGTCACAAAACACGAAAATTTCGTACAATGCAGGATTCTTACAATTCTTGATGCATTTTCCTCCTTGGAAACGACAATGCTTTAATCAGCAACCAAAATTAAAAATACATATCAAAGTACTTTAGATTCTAGTACATTCCAGTTATACTCTAAATACAAGCTATCCGCTAAAACAATCAGAATTACTGATCTCAACAACTAACGTATAATCTAACTTCCTGAAATAACCCATTTTTCTCATTGAATACTAATACAACAGGTTAATATATTTAACAGCTAACGATATTGTAATAGACGTCTGTCTCTCCGGCGAAATGTTTTCTGAGGGAGTGGGAGAAACGTGGGTGAAGCCTGAAATCACAGTTCCTGGGGTATAAGCGAAGAAGGAGTTGGTACGTTCACACAACGATGTTTCAAGATACACTTCAATTATACTCCAGGAACCATTGTTTCACGCTTTGTTCACGTTTTCTCACAGTCCCTGAAAAAATAATTCGCCCGGGTTATTTTTATTGATTTTACTCCGATTGATTATGATTAATAAAATAATAACCTATATAATAATAATAATAAATGTGCTCAGCATCCACACTTACACCTACCTTACGAATATTCCCCGCCAAGTCCAAGTAGTACTGCTCCCCTCTCTTGAGCGGTTCGTGAGGCAGAGAGTCGAGGTTGGGCTGAGGGAAGGCGCGTGGATCAGGGAAGTAATGACAACCGTACGGCGACCAATGGCGCCCATTCGCTCCTCCAGTTCCTCCGCCAGTCGTGCCCAAGGTACCCTTCTCGAAGTGCACTTTATGCTGCGACGCGTGTTCATTCTTGTGCTAAAGTCGAATACCCAATTGGATATAAATCTCTAGGAGCATTGCTACGACTGGATTTTTAAAGTCGTCTCAAGCTGTGTCATTGAAAATAAGTTATCTCATCTTCAGATAGAAGATGATTTATAATATCTTCATTCAAGAAAAACAAACAAACAAAATAATTAAGTCAGTTGTATTGGATCGTTTTCTGTTCCAGTTAGGGGCGGATCTAAGGTTTCTGTTGGCGTGAGATAATGCAAATAACGTAATTTCAAATATTTACCCTATTAGTAAAAAAATATGATTGTTACTAAAACTTTTGTAAATTTTTTTGAAATCAAACATTAATGTCATTAAAATCAATACTTTAAATAGTTAACACTTTGGTAAAGTCAAAATCAATTCGATTTTCTTTTACGAATATACTATGGATTTTCCGTTTGTTTCAGTCACTAACCCCTTCAGTAAGTAACTGGGCTTCAAGAGAAAAAAGTGAAAGGAAAAAATTAACCCGTTACCATAAGTTACGAAAACTAGGAAGTACACAAATCTCCACATCTGCAATATAATATTTTTTTCATCATATGAATTGAGGTACACAAAAAATTTGGTCAGTTCACATAATTAGCTCTTGCGCAGACATTCAGAATAGGATATAAATTAGACTGACATGTAAACTCTTTCAAAAAAAAATCACTATTGCAGAGTGATATAAAATATTAAACCGATTGTTTCAATATTCTGAGAACATTTATGGTATAAATTTTGTTGAATGAATTTCTAATAGCTATCAATGCAAAAGGACGCAACTGAGATTTACCTTCTTCTTGTCTTTGTGCCTTCCACTGGAATCTTTGCTGCTTGTGCCACTTTCATTTTTCTCCCTCTTCTTATCTCCTTTGCTGCCTGCGCCCGCAGTCCCTGCTTTGGCGCCTGACGAAGAGCTTCGGCCTCGCGTTCCTGCGGGGGGTGCCGCTCCGCTCAGAAGTGCCAGGATCTCCACGAGGTCTTTACGCGCAGCGATGTCGTGAGCAGTTTCGTTTTGCTACCACACGAATATCAAATCAGTTCTTCTCTACTTTTAAAATATTATGGCTTTATTTGAGAAGAGGAATAGGGGAGAAATAGAATTTAGAAAATTGATACAAATACAAAATTACTCTAATTTCTTATTATATATTTAAACTATATTTTTATATTTACTCAATTATAAGACATTTGTTGAGTACATTATTCTCTGTAACCCCATCCCCAGCAAGGTTTCTCTCCGGCACTTCGAGCGTAAACCACAGGATAATTCCTTACTTGCTACAGCGAATAATTTAATTTAATTCCTCTACCTGACCAAGAGCTGATGTTAACTAGTTTCTGGGGAAAATATTTCTTATATTTAATTATCTGTATGAATGAGGGTTGGTAGACGAGTTTGAATTGATCGGGCAAGGAGAGAAACGTATATAGAAAAAGAGAGACACTTATCCACAGAAAATAATAGAAAATAATTTACACCATGAGACAATTTAATAACATTTTAGCGGTCATACGAAAATTGGTGAAATTAACAAAGATTCAGAATTTCAGACAATAATTATGGTCCAATCGTTGATGATGATGATGACCACACGGTGATGTCATACAAGTACAGAAAGAAACATGAATGAACAAAAATATAAAAAAATGATTCACTATAAACAACGTATGAATACACGGGAAAATATACGAAAAATATCTATAAAATGAAGAATCACTACATCATAGAAAATAACAAATACAGAAAAGTATACCTTCGAGGAAAATGAAGTCTCAAAAAAAGAGAAAAAGGGGAAAAGGTGTGTTGCAAACACAGTATGCAATAAAAACCCCAATACAATACAAAGAGTGAAGCCACTTTTCCGTCAGTAGTTATTGCTGCTTCACAAAAAGGGAGGGATGGAGATAATGGTAATTAGTGTCGCGCTTAAATTACTCCGCGCTTTAAGTACTCAATTATCTTCGAAAAAAATCTTAAAATTAGCTCAACGATTGGCAACAAAATTATAACCTGCACTATGTGAAGAGAATCGTGTAATCAGGCACTAATTTTAATAAGGGTAATTAGCAAACTATATTTTGATATGGTTCGAAATCTGATTAATAAAAGTGTTCTGTTAGAATTTTTTAATTTTTTGGTCAAAATAATTTTGTGAGAAAATTTTTCATATTGATCTAAATTTAATTTTATTTACTGTGTTGTTTAAGTACTACCCTTTTTCAATTTCAACTCCTCCACCTGAGCTCATTGATTGGACGCAAATTCACTAGAGACGACTGCCCTTCTTGCTGTGCCGCCGTTTGGCAATGTAGTGCCATGAGTGAAGAGTAATTATAGAAATTTATTATGAACTAGCTCCCGAAAGACGTTGTCCTACCCAAATTTCAATAAATTTGCTTGTGATCGTTTTGTAAATTTGTGAAAAGCTATTTTAAATGTGTAAACAAAGTAAAAACGAGAAACAAACGTATTTCTGAGTGATCATTGTATATATTAACGATTGTGACCAAGGATATTCAATTTGGGGAGGAGGATATTCAGAAGTACGGGAAATTTTACATGCGAGATGATTTCTATCGGCAGTATATCGCTTATATGCTGGAAACGTGTGATGTGTGTTGTGTGTGTGACAAAACTCAATTTATTTCATGAAACTAATGCGATGAACTAACAACAGAATCACAATTTAACTAAAAAAACTGAAGAAACAAAACAAAATAGAATCGGTCAAATATGTCGTTCGTATCGTCAGTTATGATCGAGAGTACATGCAAAAATTATGATTTTTCAAGTTCAAGTTTGTCCGAATTTTCCGACTTTCCTTTGTAACTGTCCCGATTATTCCCCTGAAAACTTTTCCAGGACAATAACGAACAAAACAAAAAAGAATTACGCATATCCATCGTTCGAATCGTGAGTCCTAAGTTCATGCAGAAATCCCACAGAAAAAAGCTCTTTCAGTTTTTCCAAAATTATTCAATTTTCGGGGCAACTTTATAAATTTTTCTTTCCCTAAAAACCTTATTCTGACTATTACGATAATTTTTTACAAAAATTAGCCAAATCGGTCCAGCCGTTATTACGTGATTCCCTTACCAGCGAACAGCCTTTAATTTTTATTTATATAGATGATATCATCTACGACTATTACAAGATGAGTTAAATGCAACATTGACGCTCGGCACTAGCGGCTACTGGGACTACTACCTCAGTTGGGGCGGAGGGCGCCACCTGTTGAAGAGCACGCTTCAAACTTGGCTTCATCCGAAAGTTACTAGGTCCACTTCGGTACAAATAGCTGTATGATGGACTCTGATCCGGTTTTACCTCAGACTATCTTACTCTACCCTCTGCAGTGTCAAAGTGAAGAAATGTCTCAAACCCTTTCAATGGAGTAATTTTGTAAGTTGTGCTATCAAAATATCTAATCTTTCGGCAAATTGCTACCAAATTGGACATAAGAATACGAATAAATTAGCTGACAGCTTAGTTTGTTGTATACAAAGTTTATTTCTATTTTATACAATTAACAAACTGTTCATTTAATTCAAAAGTAATCTGACGAAAGCACGGAACGAATAAATTCACTCGTTTCTAACTTGCCAGAATCCGTAATAATTATTGAATGTATAGTCAATATCCCATCAGTGCTTTTGTAAATTAACTTACATTAAGTCAAATATGCTTAAATGTTTTTATATATTGTTTTTTCTTTTCATTTTCTCGAGCTGTTCATATAATTTTTGATTTTCAGACAAGTATCCATAAATGTTCTAATGCTATACTAGCAAATGTCTTACGTGTACTCCGTTATACGAGAAGGTTAGTCATCAGTAGATATGACATAACTATTTTTACTGCAGCTCCAAACAGTCCACCAATAATTTGAAACAGCCAATAAATATTTTGACAGTTTCGTAGACTGCCTGACCGTTATTCATGCAGGGTTTCTCACGCGCATAAGATAATGAAACTGATGCAATGTAGAAAACGAACCATTTACGGAATTGCAACATAGATTCGAATAAGGTTAAAAGAGACCACCGAAGTTTTAGAAGCGTTTCGTATTTTCCATCTGTACAATTTAACCGAGACTAGTCAAAATACTGTTGTGTGAGATTGAGTATATTTGTCTAAAATTTGTGAGTTAAATGTATTATCGCATTCTGAATAATACGCAATGTTTTAAATTTAAACGTAATACAATCTTCAATGAAGATCAATACTCAAAATAACAGGAATAAAAACATAAGCTGGAAAGTTCTCATATTTCTGTCACATTCTAAAGTCTCTTAATGTACTGGACTTTTTTTTTAATGAATTGTTCATTTTACCTTACAGATTTAAGTAGTGCATCAAAAATCTAATACAAAGTTGTTGAAGACCTGTGTAGTGTACATTCAATGAATCAATTTTTTCATATAAGGTTTTTTATGTAACATTTTATTTTGAAGATATTTTTGCTTTCTTTTTCAAGGAATGCATGATAAATTCTCGAGTTTCTATAATAGTTACGTCAGTGTAATGTTGTCTAGAACACATACCATTAATGAAAAAATATCTATTAAAATTAGGCTTGTATATAACTACTCGATAAAATTTATGATAGAGGGAATTAAGTCATTGAAATGATTATTCTAACTGCTCTATGTCCCTTCCATTGGGGAGATAACTTTTCATGCTTGCTTTCGCAAATTTAGACATGTTAAACCCAAAAACTGATTGTAAAGAAAAAATTCTTGTCAATACTAACTACTTATGAAACTTAAAAAAATCTACAAAAATAAATATATTTTCAAATCTGGAACTTATGACCAGTTATACTTGGTCAATAAACGGTTTGTTCAGTCAAATAGATGTTCTTACTAACCTTGTTCTTGAGAGTACGGTCACAGCCTGCTTCTAAAAGAATCCTCGTCAGCTTTCTTCTGCCCATGGCGGCAGCAATATGCAACGCTGTGTCTCCATTCTGGAAAAGTAAGCACTTCTTTGAGAGAGATACAGGACTAAATAATATATCGCAATGTACTACAATCAATGAAAGAATATATGCATAGATTTCACGGCAAATTAAAACCCTCCAATTATCCTTAATCATTCTCTAAATTATCTCGGAATTTTATCATCGGTTAGTTTAATGATGCGGTGTTACATTGAACTAAAACTTCAGAAGCGATTTTAAAAATATTTATAATTTTGGAAATAAGTGCATGATGTGCAAATAATGTTAGTATCATACGAACTATTCTTATGATCATAAAATTATTATACGGTGCCCATAAAACTGACTTGGCATTTTTACAAATAATGAGTGTATTATTTGATTCACCTGATAATTTTTACCCTCAATGACCACTAAAAATCAAAGTGCAAGTTGAAAAGGATATTTTAACAAAATGTAATGCGAAATAATATGTGCCCAATACATGAACACAATTTACAAAGCCAAATATATGAAAGAAAATTAAAACAAAATCCCACATGTGTCAAAGAAAAAAAAACTGAGGTACCTTGTTTTGGTCAGATACTCGGCAGTTGGCGCTGATGAGAATTCTGGTAACACCAGCGTGGCCGTAGCGAGCGCTGGTATGGAGCGGCGTGTCACCGTACTGCAAGTTACATGAATAAAAACTAACATTAGTAAATTATACGAATACCACAAAAATCCATCGTCAGCTATTTCTGAAATAACTATTAATTCATTCGAGCGTATTCATGAGACCACTTTCCATATCTCTATCGTTAGGCAACCCGCAGATCATACAAGTACTTGGGTACACAGATATCACAAGGGGTCCGTACTGTTACTGAGACATACGGTGTGGAACTAGAGGGAAATTGAATAAGTGAATTTGAAAATAGAGATAACATTGTCTAATTCGTTTTCTGATTTTACATTTCTTCTTTTCATTTATTTGTTTAATGAATGTCCGATTAAACAATGATTTTGCAGGGTGGACATCAATCTCACAGGGAGTACAAAACCATGGTGAGTGTAAGAAGCAATGAACGACCGCAGAAGATAGGATCAACAGGATATCACGCTGGATTCCGTGCTACATCATCTTCAGGGACAGAAAGAGCAAGAACACGAAAGAAGGAAAAAAGCTCTGTAACGTCTTCCTTGACCGATGTTTGTCTGTGGTTTCCAAACCGTTCTTAACGAATCTAGTAGTAGGTGTTCCCCTTCGCTATATTCATTTCAAATTTTAAAAAATTGAAAATTTTCACATATTTCTTCGAAAATTTTAGTAATTATTTTAAACTCTGTAATTAAACAAGATATTTTCAACCAAATCACTGTATTTCTACTCTTTATTACAAAAATGTATCTATATTACATAAAATTTTCTTCTGAACATATATCAATATGTTGCTTTTAGTAAATAGGTTCATAACATCCATTTAAACTTATTCTTCTTAAACTTCACTAGCAGCAATACGCAATCGTCACTACTCTTCATATTCAGTTAACTTACTCAGTTGAGTTATTTCAGAAAAAGTTCAATCTGAAGAAATTTTCTTCTTCTGCAAATGGTGTTTCAAACATCTTAGGAGGAAAGACTGCAGCAAACTAATTGAGCGAGGCACACAGGGAATCCCTGAAAGTCGTGTAGAGAGAGCAGTGCCTTCCTAGCATCCTTACATTTGTGCTTTCAACTCAGACAATTCTTCACTCTGAGAGTAACTTAGTTCATTGCCCCCCACGTGGTCATACGCAGTTTGCAACTGCTTTTTTGCAAATAAAGTTTATTTATTGTTACAGTATTTTCAAGTATCTGTTAATAATCATATTCAACATCGCAAGACTTCGTTTGCGTTTTACACAACATTCACTCGAAATACAACTCGCAATTTGTTTAGTAGGTTTGTGTATTAATTTGATCGTTTGCTCGAAAGGATTGAAACAGAGGAATCACTATGGGATCCGCCTCTGATATCAGCTGAAAGGCGGAAAAATATTTGTCAAATGTAAATACATTTTGTTTCTCAACCTATGCTTATCAATGCTACTTGGTAACAAAGAAATATTGGCTACTAATGAGCTTTTCGATAACGTCCGGTTTTTGTGATGTTGAGCTACTTTCGTCGGTTTCTTCGTACTGTCTCGCAAGAGAGCTATTCCGAATCGAAAAATCATAAAATAATATAAATCCGGAACGGTGGATAAGAGCATTACGTAAAGAGAGTAAAGAGTCACAGAGACACATATACGAAGTAAAACTGCAATACCTACTACGTATTAACTACAGTACAATACAATACAGATGTAGTGAATTCTAAATTTGGTTGCAGATTCTTTTAACTTGTTTTCCGCATTTTATTCAAAATATGAATGAAAAATTTGATTAATCAGAGACAAGTTTTTCGAAGTTTTCCGTTTATAAAAAGTAATTTCTTTAGAAAAGAAAGAAACAATAATACAATAAAAGAAAAAAAAACCTTATTGATGGAGAAATTTGGTCGATTCAAAAAAATTACAAAAAATTCGCTAACAAGAAACACTAAATGTATGTGCAAGTGTTCGAATACGTACGTTGTTCTGCAGGTTAGGTGAGCACCCGGCGAGTAGCAGTTCCCTGCAGCTCTGGTTGTGTCCATTTTGGCAACAGAGGTGGAGAGGTGCGAAGCCTCCGCAGTTCTTGAGGTGCAGGTTGGCTCTCGCGCGGCCCAACGCCGCCACTGAGCGACTCCAACCCTTCCATGAGGCCTCGTGCAACGCAGTGTTCCCATGCTACGCACGTAATAATAATAATAATAATAATAATAATAATAATAATAATAATAATCCCATATGGAGCGGAGAGGGCACAATTCTTGAAAAGTTACAAGAAAATTGATGTGTTAAATTTAAGGGATAAAGAACGTATGTTAAACAGTAAAGAAAAATTTGATATCTTCCATCAATTTATAATACAGATAGAGACTATTTAGGATATATTTACAGATTAAATAAAGCAAAACAAAATTCAGTGTTATAAGAGATGAATAAAATTTGATCCTTGTAATGACTATTGTTGAAGACAAGAAAATCTCTTGGTGATAAATAAATTTAAAAAAAGTAATAATGACAATTAAATTGTTAAGAATGGGAAAAATGAAAGAATTTTAAGAAGAANGACGGAAGTATACCGAAAAATCATCTACAAATATGAAGATAACATTAAAAAATGCAAAATCAAACTCCTTATAAGACAATTATAAACACAACATGAAAATAAAAATTAATTACAAAATGGTCTTTATACATGTACCCACATACCTATAATACCCAATCATATACCAACATGTCTACCATACGTGACACTTGGGAAATATATAAAAATAACTGAAGACGTAATACGGAATAAATACTCCCTAATAACTATGCTGGATACACATGTAGGTCGATTGAACTTCATATCTGCACTCAGTCATCAAACTGTCGTGAAGACATCACCACAAAACTATCCCATTTCTTTTCCTCTCTCATCCAGCATACCATTCCATTACAGTCCACTCAAATTTAGCGTTACTCCCTGTATTCTGACATCGGATATTCACCCTTCTTATTTTATCTCCCCCCCTACGATCGTAATTTTATCTAAAACTAAATCGAACATAGTGATAGCCAACCGGTGGCCCATAACGTCTCCTCGTGCGACCCTCCGAAAGATCGCTGATAACATTTTTTATTTTGATTGGAATTGTATTCTTAAATTAGTTGGGTAGTTGGAAGTTACAGAAACGCATTAAAGACTTTGCAGAAATGGTCAATTCTTATGAGCGTTCACAGTATTCATATTGAAAGTAAAGTAGTAGGTAAAACTGTGGTGATAATGTAATTAGGTTAAATATTACGAGACTAATTAGACTGAATTTTATCTTTCTTCTATCACTATGAACTATGAACATCTTGAACTGTGTGAATTTTTAGACTCTTGGGGTGGGGAGTCCTATGTATTTACGAAAAACGAAGTGTAAAGTGAATCTGTCCGATCCACTTATCAAGTTCTATGGTAAAACCCCGAAATTAAAAATTTTCACCGACACTGATCGACAAATATTAAACAGATGACCTGGACTGTCAAATTATTATTATTCTCAGTACTTCTGTGCACTGAATTAAGATCTACTCGTCCCTTGAACACAATTCATCTCACTTTACTTTGCATCCATTTCATCTTTTAATTGAATTAGATGAACGGATTGGGAAAAATATTGAATTATACTTGGAAAGTTTATCAGTATTATTGCAGGTGAGATATTTCAGTCTAAAATGGCTGTATTCACAAAATACTATCTACCAATATCTATTTTCTGTTTTCTACAGACGTCAGTGCCAATATGTGTTCGTATACCTATCCAAAGTGAGTACTACAACGTCAATAATAAATAAATAATAAAACAGTTTTCATTACTTCATTTTAAAAATAGAATTAATTTTATTGTATAATTAAAAATATAAAGTTCTGTACAAGAAAATTTTTTGGATTAAACTGTAAATCCTAAAAGAGTCATTGTAACCTCGAAATTAATAAATAATCTTTCGTGTTTTCTTTCCTTCAAAATAAATATTAAATTAACTTTTAATGCATTTCTTACCACGCTGTCCTGGTGGTTGACATCAGCCCCATGTTGGATGAGCTGACGCACCACTTCAAGATGACCGTCAGCTGCTGCATGCTGCAGTGCAGTACATCCAGCCTGCAAAGAAGGAGACGTTCCAGATTGATCTGATAGGTATGAACATTGTGTTATGAGAGTTATAATCTATAAATTAAAAAAAAGTTATAGTCCATCAGGGCCTAGTATTTAACACATAGTACGAATATTTCAGTTCATTATTTCAGAGAAAGAATGATCCTTTTTTATTGCCTCGCTTATTTCGACGTTATCCAATATACAAATACTTTACCTGTTTTCTTTGAGAACATTTCTGGAATAATATGTCACAAATATCAGTACAAGAGGATTCATTTTGAATTCAAGTAACATACTACGTTCATTCAATAATTAAACAGAAAAACATGTTCAGTGAAGGCAACGTTTAATGCAGGGAATTTAAACTTTTGTGTTAATTGGGTAAATTTATTTGAATTTTTTAAATGAAGCTTCTAGAACAGTTTTTGAGAAATGTCATTTGCATATTTCTGTAAAGAATGAAAAAGAACTGGAGAGTTTCAGAAAAAGGTGTTACACGAATCAAAATATTTAGTTTAGATCAGCGCTGTCTTACTTATCTTACCCCTGGGTTCATTTTCTATAAATACGGGTCTACACGGAATTGGAAGAGGCAGAATTTTGATCGATGAATTAAACCAATGGGTCATATTTATGTGCAACGCGATAGTTTGAGTCTCATAAGAACTTTATATTATTTCAAGCTGGAAACATAAAATAGTATATTTTTAATTTTTAAAAAGGAATTCTTAATATTTAGCATTATAATAAAAAAATTTCATATTGTAATGTATGACGGGGCAATTCTGCAACACAATTTTCTATTTTCTCTCACCGGGCATGACACATCAAATATTAATTCTGACAGCATTCATTTTTATCACAAAGTTGTGCCCAAGATTCGACAACGAATTTGATTTAAAATGAGCTATAACTCGTGGGCCATTCAAAAAGTTTCGTGGGCGCCAATTAGACAGCGTTAGCTTAGATTGAAACTAACAATAAGGCTATTTCGTTTTTAAAATGTTGATTCAGGTTATCCCCGCGACTATTAACTGCTTTTCTCATAAAGGAGACGATGACCAATACCCGTTCAATAAACGAGAAAACTACAAAGAAACAATAAAAAAGAAACACTACACGGAGTGAATTATTATCTATTAACTTTCTAATGTCTATTTATCGTTTGGATAGTTCTAAGTATTCATGAAGTTGCAGCGGATATCGCCTCAATCATTGTTCCTTCGTTTTACTTTTCTTTATCTTTTAGTATTGCTCATGGAATAAACGATCGACGAAGGAAAATGATGGGAAAGGTTTAGTCCGGTTTTTGCGGTGCCATCATGTCCTTCCTTTCCAAACTAATACTGCATAACCTATCTTCTATCTTACTTCTCCCACATGAAGTTAAACTTTTTGATACAAACACAGGAGATTGAAATTATTCTCGAGTACTATCCCATCCCAATTTAAATATTTTGAACGACTTTGCACGTAGACTGAATTTTTATTAACGCTCACGACGTATCGATAGTTTTTAAATTGTTACCGAGATAAATTCATTCATTTCTTTATGTTCTAATCACCTGATGATGACAGAAATTAGTAGGCAAAATGTCGCGTGTATTAATAAAAATTCTGCTTCTTTACAAGGTAATTCAAAATATTTCAACTAAAGACTGAAAACTGACATCTCTTCTAACACTACTACTGCCCCAAAATAAAAAAAAATTGTCAACTTCAGATTTTAAAATACATCAATGTTGTTGTTTTTTATACATTGAGCATACTCAAACTTTATTGGGAAAAAACTGAAACAAACAATTTCAACAACATCAATAAAGAAAATATATGAATATAAAGTTTATACTTTATATGAATATAAAGTATAAAAATACGATAGTATATACGAATGAACAAAACAATTCATAGTAAAAAAAATACACCACAATCTTAATTAGTATTCCTACAACGTAAATGATTAATGGTCCAGATTGAGGAGGTTCTGATTCATCAGTCTCAAATCGGAGGAATAGTTGATCCTAGAACCACTTTTCCAACGAAACTTAAGNTCGGAGGAATAGTTGATCCTAGAACCACTTTTCCAACGAAACTTAAGTCAGGTGAACGGGTTTTGGAGTCTCAGAAATTCTTTCCGTAAAAAATAATTGGTTGACCTTGTCAATCAAACTGAAGAGTTCACACGCAACACAGAATATTATACCCATCGCTCTCAGAGAAATCCACAAAGGATGAAAAATTTATGAATTATACTTTATCTTGGCGTACACGGTCTTCGCGACGGACAATCATTACATGTGCTAACTCCGAAGAGTATTAGGAAACTAAGATAAGAATTTGTCTTTTTTAACATACATAAGTAATGTGCAGTCATAATGTCCATTATCTCATAACTGTTACTTTTAAACTCAGAATACACTTACTGTAATGTAAATGGCAATGTACGTGACAGTTTCAGTAATATATATCAATTTTAAAAACTAACCCGAAATCGATAAATTTTTTCAAACTTTTTGGCATCTCTGACTTGATCAACTTCAGTGAGTGTTACAAAGTTTAGAGAGGATACTAGGTACAAAAATTAGAATATACAGTAAGCAGCAACAAGACAAAAATTCCAAAGTGAGTTAACCGTCTTCGTCCCATGTTTTCAAATACTTTCTGTTCGAAAAGATTCACTGGAGGAACGAGGCAACTTGACTCTACTGGGAGATTGAACAAATCGATTCGAAAAACTCACCTAAGACAACTGAATTCTTGGTTAGCTTGAACACAGAATGGCTGAGTACAGCATACGACTACTATAAAAATGAGATTCATGCCGTCTGTTCAGCTTGCGAATGGAGCAATTAATTTTCTCCATGCAACCGAGAATGCAAGTCTTGATTTCTCAACGTACAATAAAAAATAGGATAAAAATAAAACATCAATGCAAGAAACTTCGAACTGAATTAAACATTCAAAAAATTCTTTGTTTCTTGCAAATAAAAAAAAACTTTAAACTTTAAAATACACTTTTTTCCAAATTTAATTTACTATTAGCGTATCAGTTATGTCATCAGTTAACTTTTAAAATGTGAACTGAAAAAAGTAGTTAACTACGCCCTATATTACGTATGAATATAACAATAACCGATGGAATAAAATAAACATAAAAACCTTTTTTAAAAAAACAAGCTTTCTCTGTACTGAAAAGTAAAAATTTATTTACAGACAAATTGAAAATCAAGAAATATTAACATAAAAAATTTCTTTTTTTCCACCTTCGCTCATTAACGCTCAGCGATCTATTTATAGATCACTCAGAATGGTTATATATTTCTTACACCTAACTTCACTTTGAAAAATTTGAACTTATGTTCTAAGTATTTTGAAGTTTGATAGATGTGTAGGAATTAATACTTACGTTTTAAGTATTTTTTATTGATACTTTAAAAAATTAAACTTTTAATTTATCATTCTTTGATAATGCTGCTAACGCTCCACAATTACCAAGTGCTGATCTATTCATATATCGCTGGGTACTCTGCGCTTCGGGTATAGGAACTTGAGGAGCATTGCCACTCGCAGCTGATGAACGTGGAAAAGAGTCATAGGGCGGTTGTTACGTGTCCTTTGTTCCGATATAGTGTATGTTCTGTGTGAACTTTTCCGTGTATATATATACATTGTGTATATTTCCGTGTGTATATATATACACGGAAAAGTTCACACAGAACATACACTATATCGGAACAAAGGACACGTAACAACCGCCCTATGACTCTTTTCCACGTTCATCAGCTGCGAGTGGCAATGCTCCTCAAGTTCCTATACCCGAAGCGCAGAGTACCCAGCGATATATGAATAGATCAGCACTTGGTAATTGTGGAGCGTTAGCAGCATTATCAAAGAATGATAAATTAAAAGTTTAATTTTTTAAAGTATCAATAAAAAATACTTAAAACGTAAGTATTAATTCCTACACATCTATCAAACTTCAAAATACTTAGAACATAAGTTCAAATTTTTCAAAGTGAAGTTAGGTGTAAGAAATATATAACCATTCTGAGTGATCTATAAATAGATCGCTGAGCGTTAATGAGCGAAGGTGGAAAAAAAGAAATTTTTTATGTTAATATTTCNAGAATGAAAAAGAACCATTTGTTTATCAACTATAATTACGTTCGATAAGTTATGTGCGTGCTGATTTACTTATTCATTTTTGACGTACGATTTTCAGACTATTTGGAGAAAGACTAAATAAAACGAAATAAACTCATAGCGAACATAACTCTCACAAAAATCGGACCCGGTTTACACAACACTAGGGGGTAAGCAAAAATCTGGCACCCGCGACACTTAAAATAAACTGACAAAACTGAAGGTTTTGACTCTATTACAACAAACGGAGATGACCCTGCATTATGAGGACATGTTTACTATGCGACTACATCAATTGCCGAGATTGTACTTTTGATCCTGATGAACATAGATTATTTCTCGGAAATCTTCACCTTTATGTCTCATTTTAGCGGTTTGGAATTTTCGAACAGAATTTCTCGGTCAACGAAATGATTGTCTCAATAGGCAAAAATAATTCATAAAAGGGAAACTGATTAGATTGGCTTACAAGCCATGGCTTCCTTGTAGAGTTTCCCGGATGATATCGCTAAAATTTTGATTTGCATTGTGAAAGAGGCAGAACATACATGTAAATGTGATGATAGCATGAAAGATTTACGTATGTTCGTCGACGTATGCGGTGCACCTCCTTGACATCTCAAATAAATGTGTTTTTATAAATGCGCTTCGATGGAATGGACCATTATGGAGGGAAAAGGAAGGGTCAAAGACGCTGCCAATTTCAAAACAATCCGGGATGACCTCTGACGTTCTGTCAAAATGCAATGTTACTGTGCCAAAAATGTTTTGATCAAGACCACATCTTGCAGAAATTTATACTGTTTTCATCAGAAAGGGAAATGAAGTTTTATAACAATACAGTGCATTATTTATAATCAGTTTTGTGTGTTGCGTGTTACATACTCAATGCATCAAGAATCTACCGAGCGA
This sequence comes from Laupala kohalensis, assembly GCA_002313205.1. NCBI lineage: Eukaryota > Metazoa > Arthropoda > Insecta > Orthoptera > Trigonidiidae > Laupala > Laupala kohalensis. The sequence goes on from NNCF01132802.1 coordinate 32,227, forward strand.
TCTATTCATAGATCAGCTTATTATCGATAAACAAAGTGTAAAAATGACTTTTTGTTGCCATTTTCATCGTCCTTCAACATCCTATGACTAACTGTAGAGATATTAAGATCATTAAGGATACAAAAATAATTTGGGCGTTTAATGGGTTAACGATACCGAAAACTATGGTTTCCTATCTAATATCGTTTATTTCCAGTATTTTTAATCTCATTCTCTTTCAACCACGTTCCTAGGGGTGCCAGGGTTGTTTTATCGCCACTATGTTGACAGATAGCCATCGGTGTACCTGAAGGTTAACATTTAAGTGTTTCAAGTCTTCTTTTACTGTGTCTACCCAGCGCTTTTTTGGCTTTTGCTGCGGTCTTTTGACTATTGTAAGTTCTGAGAACGTAATTCGTTGGGACAGTCTATGTTCTTTCATTCTGTTGACTCGTCCAGTCCATCTTAGACGTCTTGTTCTTATGATGTCTTCAATTGTGAGCGCATTGAGGAAGACCGCTAAGGATAAGTAGAGATGTTCTGAGTGCGTACCTGTTTTTGAATGTATTGATGAAAGCACAAGCTAAAATTATTATTCAAATCACACCCCTTCTTTACAAAAAACAACCTAGCTCACGAACACAACACTCGTAATAAGGTTAATATTCATCATCCTGGCGTGCCAACATCTCTTTGCCAAATAGGCCAATATCATTCAAAAATAATTTTGTATAATTTCCTTCCCAAAAATATAAAAAATATAAATAAATTGAATATCTGCGGTTTCAAGCTTTCTAATGTGCTATTGTTTCTATAATGTAAAATGATTTTCTGGTTTTAATTAAAAAGTTAATGAGAGTTTCAATTTCCCAATAAATATTGTTTTCCATATGACATCAGATGATGAAATTAATTTTAATCCCTCTTATACTTTATCACGCCAATGGATCTTGACACCGATTAAATTCTTTTATTCATGCATGTAATTTTTATCCTTTTTTATTTATAATAGTTTATTTCTATCAGTACGCTACCTTGGCACAGTGGTGTACACTACCTCTGTAGCCTCATCCTGGCCTGGGTTTTTCTCCAGTTTTCCTTCGGGTAGTTGCTGCACTACCCGAAGTTTAGTTTTACTGCACAAAACATCTACAAATCATAAATGGATAATAGGACTTTTAAATTAATGGAGGAGAAATTATTTCGCCTTAATTTAAGTAAAAGTATGGTCCTAAAGGCTCAGCGCAAGATAGCTTGCAAATAATTCAATGTCTAGACGATCATATTAAAAACAATATGAAAAGTACAGAAGAAACTCGTATATCCCGAGGAACTGGGACCGGAGGTGAACAGAATGTTCAAAAATCCTGATAATATGGGAAGTAAATAATATAATGTACTGTAGAACATTTCTCAAGCATTATAAGTACATTAAATAACAACAATCTTAACAAATAATGAGTATTAAGGAAAAAAAGACAAAACTTAGGTGGTGAGACATTATTTATCAAAGAAGGGCAGCTCAGACCTCTGACCTCCGATGCTCTCCCAGCCATCAAACTCTGGCCTAAGTCGACACTGTACACTTAATATTTCGTTCTGTAATATTTAATTTAAAGATCAGAATATCGAAATAAGTAGATAACGTAATCGACTTTAAGACAACATATTTAAATCAATGTAGGACATGATCTGTTCCATGATTCCATTTTTTTAATACAGCGTAGACACGCCAAATACAAGATACAGAGACACAAGTTAGTACAAAACAATCAGTATCACAACAATTGAACACACTGATGGTTTGATACAAACAAGGCGTTGTACTCTAACTTTTTGAAATAGAAAAGCAAACAAAAAATATTTGATAAAGTAAACAATCTTTCATCATCAATGTATTATTTAAGAAGAACAGATAGGTAAGTTTGATTGAAGGAAAGTGTACGCCAAACTATTTCTCTCGACAATCTAGCTATTGTCAAAAAATGAGCTTAAGCAAAAGGAGATAATTTCAAGCTCGATTCTTCAATCAATGTTTGAGCTTGGATCGTCTGCGTTTAAGCAAAAGTCACTGTCCAGAATCACCGTTTTGAGATATTATACAGCTAATTTAAACTTTTGAATGGACATGAAAAATACTTTTTCTTTTTCGCAGAGATCTAATTCTAAGATAGAACTCGGTAAAATAAAGTTTATTATTTTTCATCACCATTTAAAGTTTAAATTAGCTATATCTCAAACCTGTGATTCTCGACTTAGATACATTTAATTGAACGCCGATAAATGTAATATTACGTAAGAAGAAATATGAATTTGATTCAACAGTTATGACAGATTTGTATCGCTTTCAAATAAAAAATTTAAGTATATCTTATTTTGTAATTCGTTAATTTTTGCTAGTTAATAAGGTAAAGTTATGATTTACGATATTTTGATAGTAGTTCATTATGAAATCCTACATACTTTAATAATGAGTAGATTATTTTTGTTTCAGAAGTTTTTCTTTCAATGTCGTAATATTTATGTCGTTGACACTAAGCTACGTTCATTTGTAACGAATTAAATTGAGATTATATCTCTTCTAGGTGCTAAAAATCGAATGGCCTCGCTCGGTATTTGCGCGAAAAAAAAAATTAATTTCAAGTTAAGGAAATTCACTCGAATACACGACGACATACTTTCCTTTTTCGAGGCATAAACTAATTGTAGTCTTCGAAATGTCGCAATCGTCGACGACCAACCAGTCGTCACAAGTAATTTCAAACCTTGAACCATTCGTCGCGGTGGAAAGCTTTCGCCGACTGTTGCCGATGCGGCGGCGCGGCGTCTCCGTCTGAGGAGCACGCGAGCGAGTAACTGGTCAGTCACGCAAGGTGCGCGCGGAGGTATGCGACGGCGCGGCGTCGGATGCGTTGCTCGAGGGGCGCGAAAGCAGCGAGACATGGACGATGGCGGCTACGTGCGACAGAATGTCTTCCACGAAATGACTCGCCTCTCTGAGTTGATATGCAAGGTTTTAAAGATGTTTGTCGGAGGAAAAAAACACACCCCCGTTCAAGGAATGATTATTAACACAAGTAAATATTACCTAGCAGATACAAGATATTATGTATGTATGAATGATTTTCTTTAACTAAGTTCACGGGGCAAAAATTGAAATATGAATTTACCAATTAATGAGATATAACGGGAGATACTGGGAAGAGTCTGTAAGGAATGATCAAGGATGGAAAACGGAGTTATGAGGGAGAAATGGAAGAAAGTCGTCAGAATATGAACATTTACTTTAAAAACCTATAAACTACGAATACATGTCACTATAAAATACAATTAAAGAGAACTAGAGAGAGTGGCAACTCTTAGCTCAATTTCTAGATGGTCATACGTAACTGTGCATACATCTAATATATGCTGCTTGTCCTTCGTTACCGAGAAATATCTAAAAATCGAAGATAAGAATAGCACCCATTTCTTTCTATCTAAAATTCATGTGGTCACAATTCGCTCTCGGCGCTTGTTTGTTTCCTTGTGCTTAATACCGAGTTTGATTTCGACGCTCAAAATTATGAATATGGACGTTACTGTCCGTTCGGCGTCTGGACCCTTTCATCACATTCACCATTTCTTGTGATCCTGCCATCACCCTCGATCTACCAATACCTAGTTGTAACAAGACAAACACAAAGTACTTACACCGTCGGTGAGGTTGACGTCGCAGCCGGCGAGGAGCAGGGCTGCCACCACATCGGCGTGACCGCCAGCGGCTGCCAGGTGCAACGCCGTACGTCCCACCTGCACATGAGCAAAGCATCAATTGCTATTCTCTGTATCCAACATTTTCCACAAGCGCGAATGTTCACCTCACGAGATTCTCTCAGGACTACAGCATACAGATTAGATGCCCATACAAAGGGAATAAAAGAAAGAAACAATGGGAAGAGCTCTTATCCCCTAGTGCCACCGCCTTTAAATTTAGAATATAAATTTGATAAAGAAAAATCATAATTCCTTCTTACAAAATAAACATTGTGCTGAAAATTGAAGAAAAAAAACCTCACTTCATATCATTCATAATCTATTCGTACAAAAGACATGAATAGCGGACTATTAAATTCATCAGATAAATAAGACTAAGTCCAGCAACAAAGAAATAAATTAAACATAGATACAAACATACTTAAATGAATAGGTATCTAACCGAATCATATTCAAGAAGATTTTAAAAGATTTTCTTAGATACCATCTAGTAAGGTTCATAAAGAAGAGCCATCTAAAAGTTGTTAGCTTACAAAACTTGGAACAGAGCAAGTAAGTAGAGAGGAAGATAGAAAAGTCAGTAAGCAATTTAGAGATCGAAGTCAATTCGAAGAAACTAAGTAGCAAGACTAATGAAAAGTCAACTGTAGAATTTTGATCCGGATGTATTTTCTTTTGTATTTAGATGTACTTCCTTCCCAACACAAATTTTTAACAATAAAAACTTCAAAATGTTATCAACTACCTAATTTATAAGTTAATGGATTCAAAAATTTGTGTAACAAGAACAAAATTGAGACATTTTGAGTAAATATTTGTTTATTTGATCGTATAGTTCCTGGAAGTGTAGTTTATATACTATGTTATTTAGGTTCTTTCAAGTTATTTAAATTATTGCTCCATATTCTGAAGTGGTATTAAAATGAAAGTTTATTGACAATTTCCAATCCTACTCAATACGACCGTGAAAGTAGATTTGTTCAGTAGATTATGCGTAAAACGTTTTCAACCGAACTGTGAATTGAAGTCTCCCGGTAATTACGAGAATTGGCGTTATCGTTGGAAGTGGATAGGGTAGAACGTTTCTGCGGAGTTTTCAACAAATAATTTTACTCGGTTTACGGTTGGAAAATATATTATTTACAGATACTTCGGTTAGGGAAATTTCTGAAAATGTGTGAAGCGGCTGGGATGAGACGAATTACAATTTCCGAACGACGCAGATAGCTACGAATTATGGATTTCAATTTCCACAAGCTGTGGACTGACACAAAAAATCAATCAATCAGACAGACGGCATCGTCAATTTACCATTATATTTGCCTTAAGATAATGTCATGTTAGTTTGCTATTTGGACTGGCAAGACATTTGGTTGTACCTGTCAAAGAGATCGGAAGAAGAGGACCGTCCCCTCTGTGGTTCCATCACTTTATTGATATTTCTTCCAAATAAATCTATTGAAAAAACCCACGGACTCGTGGTGGAACATCTAATACAGGAACAATGGAGCTCTTTAATTAGTACAGAAATAAAAAATATCATTATTTTCTTTTTTTACATTTATTGTAATGACAGCCAAGGTAAACTACGACTCCATGTACAAATGTATAAAATAATTTTTTATACTTCACTAAAAATACGTATTTAATTGAAATACATAGTTACCTGCATTCCATAGAACAAATTATAAGAGAAAAATATTATTTTTCAAGTTGGAAGGTTCCACCTCCTTCATGAATTACCACGAATTTTAACATATTTTATGTATTTTGAAAGGTTCAAGTATGTTTTTCGAGTTGAATCATGAAGAGGATGTTCAGTGCGAACCTCTCAACCATTTAATATTAACCACTTGTTTTTGAATTGAAAACACTATACCCAGGAAATTGTGAGAAACTATGCGAACAAAAGAGTAGGTGGAAGAGAAGACTTCTCATCAAGACCACGAACTCCAGGTCTTTTGCTCACCAAAGATGTATGTGAAAAGGAGCTAACTGAAACGTTACTGAGTATGCTGCTACAGATATACATCAGTATCAAGATGGCTGCATTTATCCCTACTGCTTTTCTCTGAAACCAGAAGTCCTGATCTTCCAGATTGCTCGCATTATAAACTCTATTCCTCACCTCAAAAATACGTTCCGAAAGCTGTTAACTTACTGAATTCACGAGTCTTCCGTTAATGGTATCCACTATATAGGAATATTCTCTGTGTGGTTTCGAGTTCTCGGTACAGTTAATTGCTGCAATTTGTGGATGTTGCTATGATTATTGTTCTCATTTTAACGGTAATAAGAATCACAAGAAATTCAGACAAATATTCGGGGTAGCGTGTCCATGAATATATTCCCGAAGAAGATATGATTCTGTAGAAAAAATGTTGATATTACTCCACGAATAAGAGAAGATTTTTGAACATGAGAAATTGTATTATATATTACTAGCAGGTCTACCCGACGTTGCCCGGGATTTGAAAAGACACTTAAAACAAACATACTACGCATTAAAATTTTTAGAACAATTTACGAATAGAAATGAAAAATTTATTATTTCCATAGTAAAACAAACATAAAAAAAATCCATCAACATTCCAAAAAAAAATATTGGTAATGTGAATTGACGTATTTTACCTTACAGAGGGTATTAAATCACCTGTAAACATTTCTGGGTCATTCCATATCAAATCAACGCAGGTCTATACCTCACCACGATCATATATCTATGACATAGGTTCTCGTTGAAATAACCTTTCATCATATCTTTGATCATAGGTATGACATAGAAATATGACCGTGTAATACCGTCCTTAGGAGAGCTTCCAGAGCAATTCAAAACTTTTGTGTGTAGCCGTTTGGGAGCGTTTTGTTTAAAATTTAAATTGTTGTAACTTCCAAACGGGTAGAAATATTACCACAATACTTGATACTTTTTTAAATGTACATGATGGCTACCACCCTACAAAATTTGATCAAAATATGAGATGGTGAGGTATAGACGCTGTGTTGATTTGACGTGGAATGACCCAGACCTGTTTAAAGGTTATTTAATATACTCTGTAGGGTAAAATATATCCGAATAATAAAAGACCCGATATTCTTTCTGGGAAGTTTGGCCATTAATCGCAAAGAGACAGTTCGATGTTTCCGTGTCGGTGCAATATGTAGAAAAAAAGCACTGGAATGAAAGTCTCGTATCTATTTCTGTAAACTTTAATATAATTGAACGTCAAAAACGCATCATTTGTAATGAGAACTCTTAAGATATTCTCTCATTTTAAATATCGTTGTACGTGCAACCATTTTCTCAATGCAATAGCACAAGTTCTCTCAATACTTGCAATGGTTTTCACAATACACTGACCTTAAAAATAAGAAATGTTTTTGAGTTAACCCTTCATAAAATAATTTACGTTGGTTTGCAAGCTCTCACTCTTACATCATACATCATACTACATTAACTTCTTGGCATATCCTGTCACTTAAAATAAATTTATTTCAGACGTTAAAAACGTTGTACACGTCGAAAACTACGTTCTGTTTCATTCTTTTTCTACACCTCTGGAAAGTGATGCTGGGTACAATGGAAACACGATGGATATTAAATATAATTATGGAATATATAAACATAAACTGAATTAAACGGGTACCATCAATGCGCTGTAACAAATATTCAACATTTCTAGAATCTACACTAGATTCACATGTACACAAGGAAATGCTCCCCATACCAGTGCATATTTTAAGGAAATTTTACTTTGCGGCACTGTGGATGTGAGGGAAGAGGTCTGGAAATACTGTTAATTTATAAAGTCATAATAACTGAAGCTACACTAGTGTCGCCTAGTTTAAAGCTGAAGGCGGTTCCACACATTCGTTACTCGGCAAACCACGAGCAACCGCAAAGCGAATCCTGAGCACACTGATCCAGACAAAACCAAATTGTCGAGCACGTGCTCGCTCTGGGAACAACGAATTTTCGTGTTAGTGATTACAGGTTATGGAGGGTGAATCTGAAGTAATCACACATTCTGCTGCATATGTAGTTGTGTCTTGTCGAATGCTAAGTGAAGTAAATGAGTCTTATCTAATCTTAATTCAATCAATGAAATTAAATCATTAATAAACTAGTTTTCATTCCATATGGATTTAGCTATGGTAATCAGTATCCTAGAATTTATGATCCTTATAATCATTATAGTTTTTATCCACTCTTTTTCTTATCTGGCACTACAGCCCTTTGTGGGCTTTGGCCTTCGCGGAGGGTAGAGCTGGCGCGATTTCTTGACCCCAGCGCTAGGAGGAGGAGATGTGGTCAGCATCTCGCTCCGACCGGTTCGACCCCAGGATATATCCTGGTACTCATTTTATAGCACGCTGAGTAGGCCTGGGAGCCAGTCTGGATGTTCAGGCGTGATGAAAATCCCCACCTCACCGGGGATCGATCCCCAGCAACTCAGTGAGCCACTCTGACTCCTTTTATCCACTCTAAAAGAATCAATAGTGTATAACTATCTTAATTTGTCTCCACAACATCACACTCTATTTATTTATTCAAATATCATTCATTACATGTAAATGTTATACTTTTTTATTATTTATCATTATTATAGTATTTTTTATTTTCACATTTTTTATTTCCTGAACATTACGTGTATAGGATATATGCTAAAAAAAATAGATAGTGCTAATAATGTCAATACACGTTGAAACTTTAAAAGGTTTGGTAGAGAAGTAAAATAAAGTGAATTAAAATGTTTGTGGTTTAAATCACTCATCAAATAAACTTAATGGTAAAAAAACAGAAGCAAACTGCGTATGACCACGTTGCCGATAATAAATGAAGTTACTCCATCACTACTTTATTACTTCTAATTTCTTTATTTTATCACTACTAATAACACTTATTACTTAGTACAAAAAAGGAGAAAAATTACAAATAATTAGTTTTTTCAGCGATTACTTACTCGGAACTTGAAATTGTAATACTCGTAAATTTGCTATCCTTGGTATTCCTAAAAGCACGAATATGTGGACAACACAACGTACAGGTCACTCACGAATATTCGTCTATGCTCGGCTTCCTTTGATGTGCCTCAAAAGACTGTCACGCTGCGGGAAAGGGCGAGAACCGGTATTCGTGATGCGACGAATAGCAAGCAACACATCCACACTATTCGCTATTCGGCGAGTTGTTACTCGGGAACTGCCGAATGATGAATGTGTGGAGTCGCCTTTAGAGTATTCGGTATAATTACTATTTTACAATAGTAAAATAGTAGTACATGTTAATATTTGGGCACACTGAAAGAACTTATGTCCTCGAAATCATATTCGCGTGGCTACCCAACAAATTTCCCAAGTCCAAATATTTATTGTTTTACAACATGCAATCGTACAATCTACAAGGATGAATCGCAGTAACAACAGGAACTAGATTGTTTCAACTCATTGTTTAGTTGTGAGTTAGTTTAACTCATGAGTTATAAGTAACTCATTTTTTCGACCATTCGTTTCATGATAAGAGTTGTAATGCCTTTAATTCTTGTGATGCCTTTAATTGATAATGTTCATTCTAAGAGAAAACTCACTACACACTCAATTTTTAATTCATTAAAAATTCTTTCTCTATTCAAATTTTGTTTTTCTTATTTGTTGTCAATAAAGAGAGTGAAAACACTTACTTCGTCGGGCAAGACCTTGGCGCCATCTTCTAGCAGCCGGAGCACATCCTTGGTGGCGCCTCTAGCGGCTGCATCGCGCAGCTTCGCCGCCATCACTCCACCGCCGCTGCATCTGTAAATTAAAATGTATTTTAAAGAATTGATTTCAATATTCTTCTGCGAAAATTAGTGGTGTAGCCAAATAATAGTTTTGAGATTATAACCCATCGAAACTACATAATTTTCACTGCAAGCAAGGCATTTTTATGAGTTAGAAAACATTCATACCGATCTTCGAGATGGAAATGGTTGAACAAAATATAATTGATGTTTTCCAAAGAATTAGTTTCATATTCTTCAAGGTGATTATACATATACTTATTAGTATGTTTAAAAAATAATTTTAGATTGCAATAATTGATTTTCCCCACACTATATTTATTCGACCTTGGCAACAACATTCGCTCAAAAAAGATACGAAAAAGCATTAACTTACAAAATAATAGTGATTTAAGAGTAAGTACTTTAATACATTATTAGGAGTGGCATGAAGTCTAGCGGGCCCTAAGGTGTGCCCTTGGGGATCACGGAGGGTACACCGCAATACCTATATCTCGGCACACGGAGGAGAAGTAGTGGTCAGCATCTCGATCCGGTCGCTTTCACTCCAAGGTAGATTTGGCACTCATTTTACCACAGACTGAAGGTTGACGTAGTTCAGACCTAGGGACCAGTTTGGAGGTTGAGGTGAGATGAAAGCTCCTACCCCACCGGGGATCGAAACCCGGAAGTCCAGCTAGCATCTCAGCGCTTTACCCAGGAGTGAAATAGATTTTGTAAATAAAAACTTAACAATTCTTTCTGAAAATCAAATTTTAATGCCCATCCAAAAAACGAAGTAACATATATCGTCTACGTTCAGTTTTTAATTATTTTTTTTAGCGAAGCGTAATTGTATCAATGTCATTAGGTGATTCGTTGTAAGTTACTAGGTATATAGGAATATGAACTGAAGCATCGTTAATTTATAATAAGATTGAGGAAAACTAAAATTTCTTATTCGCTCTTGTACCTGTTGCAATTCTAAGCCTCATCTCGAAAACCAGACCTACCGGAAGTGGTCATTATCCAGTACACGAGAAGTAATTCACGATTCGTGTTCACTGAATGGGGATGGAAACTCCCGGCTCTCAAACACAAATGTTCCAAATGGGGTCCTTCAAATCGATAGGAAAATTAACCCTCTCCAAGCCACAGCTCAGATATCACACGTGTCTTAGCGTTCGGAGGCAGGAGCGTGTAGACTATTCCAGGGAGAGTCTTCTTGGAAGCCTCTCGCAGACTTCCATGTTTTGCTCAAGATAAAGTAAAACCATTGAAATTAGAGTTGTTTTTAATAAGCTCAGCAATTATTTATTTCACTGTTATAAATAAAAGAAGATTAAATTTATAAATAAATTTACATCTTTACATTATTTTTGGTGATCCATTTTGAAACCTCGTACAGGATGAGGTCGGGAAGGACCTTCCCGGTAAAGGTAATTTACTCTTCGGAAAGAGTCCATCAGAGTATCATCGCGAGTCTGCCACTTCTATTCTCGCATCGACTGAAACGTGAGCTTTTTTTTTTACAGTGTTTGAATGAAACATTACCTATCGCTTCTTGTGAACATAAGAGATAAAATGTTTACAGCGAAGAATGACTTACAAGCTTGGGAGAAAAGTGGGAGTTCCGGGTTGCAGCGAATTCATCGTACTGATATGTTAGATAAGTAAAGTTCTAAGGAGTTCTAAGAAATAAAATATAGGCTACTTCAGTTAGGNTAAGGAGTTCTAAGAAATAAAATATAGGCTACTTCAGTTAGGTTATTGACAGATAATGTGTTAGTCGGAGGAAGGTTGTATAAAGTGGGTTTGTGTATTTTCATCTCAATTATTTTCCTTCTTACAAGAAACCAAAGAAATACTGTGAAGTCACGCGATTCTCCTATCTTAACTCGGGAGTTAATGTGGTCGATAATGATCATCTTCTCTTGTACAGTATTAACTGGAGGACACGAGCGAAGATTTCATTTTCATTCAAATTTGAGAGTTCCCACTAAATCGTGAAAAGAGTAAATGACATACACGGTGATTATCCAAAAAACTTAAAAATAAAAATAATCTGAATAGTTTGAAAAGAAAGAAATATCCTGTATTTTATTTTCATCGAAAATAAACGTATAATAAGTGATTTGATGTCTGGAATATTCTGAATTGTAATTATCACTGATCATCAGTTACTAGTTCCCAATGAATTACCACATCTGAAGATGTCGGGCATTATTGACGAAGCGTAGTGTATTTTATTTACATTTTATGTGCTTTATGTTCTCCAGAAATTGCTTTTTCTAAAATGTAGCATATAGTGAAACAAACATAATTTTTCATCAAAATTAAATTGTCCGTTGAAAACTCAAGGAATTTTTTAAACTATTTCAAAATGTGATAAATTCAGCAATAAACGTGGACTTCGGCGGATAAAAATTAAACAAATCTTGAGTAGTGTCGCCTTAGAGGTAGTTTAAGAACTTACTACAATTCTGCGGACTTCAACAAAGTTTGAGCCTTGAATAGCGACTCTTGGAAGGTAGTTAATGAATTGTAATTCAATTTGTATTTTACATTATAAAACAAATACTTGTAGTATTAGTTAAAACAATGATTACGATTCCATCCATTCCCAGAAACCATCTTCGAAATGACATCTCATATGTGACAGTTTATTCAAAATGACGGGAGATAAAGAAATTCTCACAAAAAGTTACCTTTTAGAAATAAGATATTGAAATCTTGATGCACCGATCTGCTGGGGCAGAGGGATTCGCAGATTTCGATCGATCGTTTTGGTAGAGCGAGTCGATAGATCGAAACGAATGGGGAAACTCCGTTGACGGATCTAATGAGGGTTCAGTCAATGGGTATACAATGAAGGTTTAATACGAATCCAAAAAGAGTGTATGCGTCGAAGGTTCAATTAAGCGGGTCAATGAACCCTAAAGAAGGGAATTTTCAACTCCCTCTTTGCTTCACCGCTGACTGAGGGAATGCTGTCTTACTACGTGATCCTCAATCTGAGTCGTGTTTTCGTATATGCAAGCCTTCGTAACTTCATGTGCAATCCTTCGCAGTAGACTTTAGGTTATATTGATAATAATAAACACTCCATTACGATGTAAAAATTCGTATCTCACGAAGACTCACAAGGAACAGATGTGTAAAGCNTTACGATGTAAAAATTCGTATCTCACGAAGACTCATAAGGAACAGATGTGTAAAGCAAAAATAGCAGATATATAATGAACAACATTCCACGAATTAAAAAAAAATAAATATAGATGAACATTTAAATATATGTTACCATAATGTAACGTAACTGACTGAAGTCCATAGACGGAGGGAATGTAGGTTTGAATGTATGAGGTGTTCTTCTAAATTTCTAAAGCGGTTTACTGAGAATTATATTGATTAATTGAAGTCACACAGATAGGAAATCTCAATTACAATAGTAAAACTAATTAAAACGGAACAGTACCAAAAACCATCGACCTGAATTGTTATAAAACATTAAAAACGTGTTATCGTAAATTAAATTTTCTTAAGGTACAGTAAAACATGAAGACACTCTATTATACTTACTTTGTAGTCAACCATACACTTATCAAGGAGGAAAAAAACTTTTCAATATTTGACGTTGACCAAAAAATGTTAATGGTTGTTTTAATAGAATTCAATACTCTTACAGATCATTGTCAAGAACATTCTGGTCGAATATGATGGCTTATTTCCCTGTAAGTTGAAATGTCACATTCAGATGAAAATAAATGCAGAAATGCAGTTTATGTTGTAAAGCCTGGAAAGGAACCTTGTCTCTTCCAACGACGGAGGAAAGGGGATGAGAGAGAGAGAGAGAGAATGGAGAACGCATGAATATGGTAATGGTTCCGACTTCATAATGAGACTCAGCGTGTATTCGTTTATCTTTTGTTTCCTCGTCCTCCAAGGCCACCTTTTCACACGCGTAGGAGTCGACTGCTTTGCGCAGAACACTCACCTCTCCAAGCTGTGACTTCTTGTTCGAAATGCGGTTCTTGTTGCCACGTTCGGTCTTGACACATTAGTTCCAACACTTCGTGTTTCCACAAATGCCCTGACGCGATGAACACGCTACACGAACGAACAGATGTCAAGAACTGTAGTTGAGATTCTCATAACACTCACGCGTCACTGAAGACTCTGATTTCACTTCTCAACAAATATATTTATTCATGATTTATACTCTAGTCATTATTAATAATTAAATTCAATCGTCTTCAACTAACGTTACGATTACAGTGAAACATCTTCTTACGGACTCTCATGGGACCCTACACTTTGTCCACTGGTGATAAGTGTCAGATTTTGGGAAGTTAAGGCCGACGTAACATGAAATGACGAGCGTGAAAAAGTGTTCGCTATTGAGAAGTGTCCGTTCATGGAAGTCACCGTACATTGCCTTCGTGCGTCATATCGTATACCATAGTGATGTGAGAAATTTACTTTTATGGTTCTTACTAAGACAATGGATCTCATCACAGAATAATTTGTCTTCCCAAGTTTATTTGCTTAACTACTGATTTCAGAGGAGAATAATTAAACACTGAGATGGCAAAGTAGTTCAAAAGATAACTCAAGTGTTTCGTCGCATACATCTTTTTTCTATGTGGGGTACAAAAATGACTCGTAAGTAGCTCATAGAGTTTCACACAAAATCATTCAAAGAACTGTAACGTACACTAATAGCTGTATTACTTCTCGTCCCTTCTCCTCCGAGCATAGCGGGCACTAATTCTCCGGATGTGAGACGAGGAGTGTGGCAGATTTTTTTCTTCTTCGTCCCAAATGTACGCCGCCACCACGCCGGTCATTGTTATCCGAGCGCCATCTTGTACTCACTTCTGCAGTCAAGCATTCCTACGCGAAACTTCCCACGCAGGAGAGATGCTATCGCGTCCGTTATTCACATTTTCGCGCATCTTCTAGAGCGAACCTCCCCGCACACGTGGAAAGTGTTGGGTAATTGTTTCTTTGGTACATAATTTCAAACTAGCATTTCGTTTCAAATACAACTTTACAAGACGTACATGTTTTTATACATTCCGTACCTCACTGCAGAGATTGATTTACTCACGGTATCTACAGCGATCATTAATAAACATTAGCTTCCTTATTTTCATTAAGTTCACATTATACAGATGATTGTTCATGTGATATATCGCTACATCGTACAGTCGACTGCACATCAGGTATTTCTCGGGAAATATTTTCAGTAAATCTCTTCTTTACAAGAGATCTTTGAAGAATATTTACAAGATGTGGAAAATGTATATAGTGAGTAAACATATCTCTACATCAGATAATATACATGCACTTCATATGTAGCCAATGTCATATTTGAAAAAAAAATCCTCCATTTCAAATTATACATAATATTAGTATATATTTTTCTCTATTACATTTATTCTTAGTCACACCTTTGTAAGTCCTATACACATGGACAAACAGTAAGTTGATTTTTAATAAACGCTGATTAAAATAAAATATTTTTGATGATGATAATAATTATCTTGAGTCAATAAAAGTAATAGTAATAGTATTTATCTGCTTTATCTCGGTATGCACTTGCATCCGGAGCCTCAAGTAGGATATATACTCCACATCATCATACGTTGTTTTTTAATAGGATAACACACTTTGTTGCAATTACAAGAAGAATCACTAATTTTTTGACGTTTCGGCTACTTGTTTTCGACTTTCCCAATATTAAAGGAAATGTTGACCACATCTTATGATCTAGATCGCGTGATAGGAGCTTTCATCAATTTATTACACTCGTAATACGGTAGTGCCTGGTCAGAAACGCAACCAGTAACGTTTTAGAATCGTGCTACACGGAGCGCAAGAAAGTGTTTTTAATCGTAAAAGTGTATATGTTTTAAACCACTAAATAAAAGTAAAATTATTTTGAAATTAAGAGTTCAAAATTATTACATTACTCTCCAAATTTTTACATTAGTTTACTTCCTCCTTTTCTATTGAAATCTTAATTTTCTTTTAAAAAAGTGTGATAATGCGAGTAAAAATGGTGTACGCTGATATTGGTAGGAGCTTTAGTGCACGAAATCCCATCACAACAAAATCTCGTAAAATCATCTTCCCTTTTTCAAAAGACACATCTCGGTCTTACATGAATATCAGATTCATGATCACTGCGTTCTATCGAGTGATTGAGAAGCAACCTTCTCTCTCATCTCCTCACCTAATATTTTACTCTGATTCTGAAAGACTACATTTTCGAAGCATTAAACAAAACACATGATGTTATCAGGGTATCATTCACTCACGATATTATTAACTCATTTCCCACATTCATAAAAGCCATTAAGAAATGATAGCGGTACAATTTAGAGTAGATATCAAAATATGTCAATCCTATTTTGAATCATAATAATTATTTTAAATAAAGAAAAGAAACTCCATATATAGAGTATCTAATTTTGCATTATTTATTTGGACATTGTTTTTGTGTTCTCATGAATATTCATAGATATGTAAATCAATACAACAAATATGTTCATATCTAATGCATTTGTAAGCCATTCCATTCAACAACCAAGTAACCTTAGGTCATACAGCTTTTCAACTAAGTTAGTACATATCCTTCTAAAAATCCCTTAACATTGTCCGCAAATACCGTAATTTAACTAGTACTTTGATGAAGTTTTCCTGTTATTTACGGTCCAAAAACATACACTTAACGTTCGGATTTCTCAATAATTCGTTACAAGATTTGAGAAGAAGTGTTCAAGCGGCTCAAGGATTAACGGAATATAAATCTCTTTAAGAATTCTCTTTGTACAGTAGACAGTCATGTATTAGCTGTCGATTTTTGCATCATAAAAGTCACCGAGATACATTGTACAGCTTTTACAGTTTGTTCTTGCTATTCGGGGCGCGGTCGAGTAACTACTGATAGATGTAAAATCGATTTTTTTCACTATCAGTACATTTATTTATTTATTTAAACCATTAATAATTCAATACAAAATGTTATTAATAGCACTCGTTTAGTCTGTTTAGAAGTATTCTCGCAGTAGATCATAATTGCTTATTCTATGTTATGTACACCATGTATTCATCGTCAGACATTCCAAGGCATTTTTCTTTCTGTTTTTATTCTTCAAATCGTTTCCAAACAATACCTCGTCATCACCAAACCATCTTTAATCCTTCCTTTATCATCCATATGCCGTTAACAAACTCCTCGAATATGATGTATTTCTCTTTACTATCTATTAAAGTTTTGTATGAACCACTCAATCGCAGCGTACATATTCGCTGAAGGTGAACCATTTTATTCTTCATTGCTATGTCATTTAAAATCTTTGCCCATACACTACTTCCATATGCTGTAATTGGCATCATGACCCCTCTATATAATGACATTAAATGTTTCTTCCTCAAGTTGAATTTAGATATTCCAATTCTCAGTATTTGATAAATTTTCTTGACTTTCTCTTCAAAAAAGCGTATGTGTTCCCTGAATCCCAACTCATGATCTATTATTATTCCTAAATACCTACTTTTTCCAACTATTTTTATTCTCTCACCATTTAACCTCAGTGATGGTTCTCGTTTCCTTACATTTTTTAGACCGAAGACCTTTGTGGATGTTTCACCAATTGCAATTTTCAAACTTTTCTTTTCACACTATTCATAACACTCTCTCAGAACGTGATTCCCTCTTTCTTCCACCTCCCTACGTGAATTCCCTTCCACAAAGAGTGCCACGTCATCGGCATAAGCCACAATTCCTACCCCTTTCGATTTTATATGTTTTCGGAGACTATCTAAGATGAGAATCCAAAAAAGTGGTCCACCATGGTAGCCCTGAGGTGTCCCTTTGTTGTTCTTTATTATTATTCGTTTCTTTCCTATATCCAAGAAAGAATGCCTCTCTCTACAATAATCAACTATGATGTTGTAGAGATATATATTTATTCCGTGATCGCGTAATATTGCCAATATCATGCCCCACTGTGCGTTATCGAATGCTTCTCAAATGTCAAGAAATATGACGTGTCCAATATTTTTACTCCGTCTTTCTACCATTGTTGTTAAGGCATATAATGCATCCTCGGTTGATTTCCCTTTACGAAACCCGTATTGATTATCTACGAGACATTTCTCACTTTCAACAATCCTTGTTAATCTCTTTACAAGATATTTTTCCAGTACTTTACCCGTGCATGGAAGTAAACTTATGGGTCTATATGAACCAGCTTCGCCTGGGTTTCTATCCCCACCTTTTGGAAACACGCAGACTTTTCTGATCTTCCACTGCCGTGGAAATACCCCATTTTCCAAACAGTGATTATATATATTTCTGAAGGTCTCTTTGTGTACTCGATATGCATTTTTTTTGTCGTCATATTGGTTGTACCATCATAGCCTGCCTCTTTTGGTTCTTATTTCCTCCATTACCTCAGCAAGCACTGCACCCGTTATTTGTAGTTTGTCGTCCCCAACCGTCAAGGCATCCCATTTGTCATCTGCATCATTCCTCGGTAAAATCCTTTCCATTAGCACCTTTCCTGTATCAACCCAATTCATCGTATTTTTCTGACCTATACTAATACTATGCCATATTTGTCGTCTCTTAATCTTTT
The DNA here is from genome assembly GCA_002313205.1 of Laupala kohalensis. Taxonomy (NCBI): domain Eukaryota; kingdom Metazoa; phylum Arthropoda; class Insecta; order Orthoptera; family Trigonidiidae; genus Laupala; species Laupala kohalensis. Next base: position 50,369 of record NNCF01132802.1, read on the forward strand.
CCCTCGCTATTAGGTTCGGAAATCCCCATATATCCTTCCGCAGGTTCTCTTCAAGGAAGTTTTCCCACGTCTCCATTTTACGTTCTTTTATCTTCTTTTATATTCACGTAAAATTGTTCTATACTCCATCCGAGCAATATCTTCATTTTGTCCTTTTCTTCTCACATGTTGTAACTTCCTCCTCGCTTTGACCCACTTCCGCTTCAACGCACTTAATTGTTTATTCCACCATATATTTCCTCTTCTCCCTACGTCTCGTCTTCGAGGAGCGTGTTTGTAAGCTGCGCGCAAAACAATTATCTGATAGAAATAAATGTACTCTTATGTACAAACTGCTAAAGTACAATTTATTGACATATCTTCCAGTTCCTTACGAAAACCTTCCCATCGTATTTTCTGCAAATTTCATCCAAGTTGAAGATCATCCTTTTGTTGAAAGGCATCAACCTCAAATTCAATCGCCAAATGATCCGAAGTCATGCCAGTCACTAGTCTCCATCCTATCATATCTTCCTTGCGTACATTCTTTGTCAATGTTAAATCTATTACTGATTGACATCTTTCACAAACAAACATATTCTCTCCCAAATTATTTTCACCTCTAAACCAAAGTCAAATATAAGATTCTCCAGTCATAGTCCGTTTCCATTTCCTAATTTATCTCCCCATAGGCTGGATCGCCCATTCCCATCTATGCAAATAATTATTTTCTCTCTCCTGTTTTCTGTTAATAATTCTCAGCATATATTTGTGACAAGAAAAAGTGTTCTTTACTAAACTTATCGGAAATTTTATGATCTACATAACTGACTTTTTATTTTTTTGCATAGCAAAACTCCCTCAATACTGGACTAGTATTGCAGTTATTTATTAGTAGAAATGTTAATTCCTGTTTAGTGTTTTCAAGTTATCTCATAATAAAGCAAATTACAAGGAACTTCTGAACTTGTTCAACTAATCAATAAAAATGCACCACATAAATATAATTTAGAAATCACTTCAATTCAATCACGGAAAGTTTGAAGAAAACTTCGGGAAGCTTAGAGTGCATGACAGTGTCTCCCATTGGCATAGGTTTCTATTTACTTCATATGATAAACTATCTCCGTAAGATTATTCTTTAAAGATCCCAAATAAAAAAAGTAATAGTGATCCCGCTGATAATAAATTCTGCTTTAACCTCTGCTGACATACACAAAATTGTGAGTTAATTGAAATCAATAACAAATGAATCAGACAACTTGAAACTTAAGAAATTAAATCTCACTCTACTTGCGACTCATTCAACATTAACTCACATAATTACTTCATCTTTAGTACCTGACACTTAACATGATTCATAGGAATTCGCTTATTTACGATCTACCCATTCCAATATCCATACTACCCTTTTAAAAGTTCTAAAAAACTAGGGAATAATAAATTATTCAGTTTCTAAAACATTGTTTCGATAAATGAATTCTAGTAAGGTTTTAGAGTTAGTTGGACCACACGACCGAGTTGCTCAATGTAATTGAGGATATTCCAAATGCGTGAGATGACAACAGTGTCACATTCTTCTTGAATATTCATCGTCGTAACGTGTCAACTAATCTTTACTAAAAAGAACCTTATCATTCAGGAATCTTTCGGTATAATTTCCTTCCCAAAGTAGAAGCGGAAAATTATCGATAGTTTACACAATCTACCACCATCGATAGTGAATAGGCAACTATCGATAGTTTCCGATAATGTCATTTGAATCTTCCCACGTCCCTCCACAGCTGTTACCAATAGCTTTCCTACAACTCTGAACACCTTCACAGTTTTAAATAAGAAGGGGCAATTCTGTTAGTGACTGGAAACGTAATGAAATTGCTTCATTGAAACTCGATTAAAGTCATTTGGCGATTTATTTTTGTACTAAGGTCTGTGCAAGGGATTTCCATTGGTTTGTGGCAGAAACCGTTTTTCCGTTCATTGTTTAACTGCGTTCAACAATTAAAACTAATAATGTCGACATGCCATTTTTCATAACCCAAAATTAATGGTTAAGAAAAATAAGTTATATCAAAATATTTTCTGTAATAATGTTTTGTGATTTTTTAAATATCTGAGTTAAAGTTTTGATTTAAATACTTATTTCATTGTATTGTTTCTAGCGTTTTTTGTGTTTTAGAAAATTTACATACCTACATATATTTTTTGTTTACTATCTAAAATCATAACTAACTATTTCAGTTTTCAAGCCTTCATAGACTTTTCAAAGCTTAAAATTAGGTAACTACGTATCTATTGAGTTGACTATACTATAACATCGTAAATAAAAATATCCACGAGCAAACAATATTATAGGTAGATATATTATGCTAAACTATAATATAATAAATAATAGGTATCGATAATTTTCAAACTATAGATAGGTTTCCGTATTATTCCTGAGACGTAAAAAATATCAGCGAATATCTTGAAATCCCTGATCAAGAGCTTCCAAATGTACCATTGTTTTTTTTTT
>NNCF01132802.1:55523-70084 GCA_002313205.1 Laupala kohalensis
TTTTTTTCTCAGTTCTTTCACTAGCCCCACTGTGGATCATGGTCTGTAGTGTAGTACCACATTACACCCACTGTGCCGACCGGCAGTCGTGCGTGCAGGACAGGTAACGGTTTCTATCACTGGTCCGCCTCCTCATGCTTCTCTCGCTGGACGCTGTCTCGTGCAGTATCCCCGCCGACTCACGGAGAAGTTATCATTTTCTAAATCGTTCTAATAAGATAAATGAACGTTCATCAAGAAAAAAAGGCACGGGATAAGGAGTTCATTTTACCGACGATGAAATCGTGCGTTAAAATCCATCGAGTAAAAAAATCTCCGCACAACGCACAGCAACTTACGTTTAAAAGATAGTTATTAACCAATCAAAGTAATGGGATACTCTCGTTATTTATTACAAGTTATTTAAGATATATAAGAGTAATTAGATCGGTACTCTTTAATAACTAAAAATAATGAAAATTCCAGTGTACAGCTCGGGAAACAATTAAACAGTTTAATTATTTCATTAGGAAAAAAATTGAAGTTGAGTTTAAAATAAACGTACTTGACAAAAATCAGAATGTAAAACATTCCGAAGTTAATGATTAACGTAAGACATATCCTATGTTCGAAAATTACGCATGCTTTTTTCCATATTTCCACATTTACCATATTCCATGATAAAGCGTAATCATATGTTTTATGCATCGTCATTCTTCAACGTGCAGAAGTATTTTACTGAATATCCGACATAAGCGTTGTGAAAAATCATAGATCCGCTGGTAATTAGTGTCAAAAGAAGGACTATTTTATTTTGTTACTAATTTTTCCTACACGTTTTACTCATACAACGGGTAACGATAACCAACGAGTAACCAATGAGAGACGGAACTCCAACTGCTAACTTTCCCTCATAAAGTAAAGTAAGTAAAGTATAGGAAATGCCTTTGCGTTCAATGGTTTACTAATCTCAGAGTTTCAAGTAAGATATTGTTTCACCATCAATTTATAATCTTGAACGATATGGAATACATGAATCAATATTAATGTATGTCATTTTTTAATTTATGAGATTTGGATCATCTTTACTCTTTATGAAAAAATACATTTTAGAGATTCGTAACAATCGACCAAAAGTAAAGGTTGACATGAAAGGGGTATACAAAATTTCTTTGATGCATGTGAATCTGAAAAAAATGTTCATCGAATTTTCCTTGAAGGATCAATATGTGCATAAATGGACAGATGGCAAATATGACACATAAAATACCACACAAAAATTCCAGGCTCAAAGATTTCAAAATCGCAATTTCCGTGAATAGTAATTGCCGTGTGGTGGTGAAAGCCTTGGCCGACCAATTTTGTACGCTTGTGTTTTGTCCCCCGTCTTTATGTACCATATTGGTGCACGATAACGAAGCAATATGAGGAGGAGGGATAACTCCTGTCTNGACTCGATCTCCCAACATTCCTCATTCGATCCGGTAAGTCTCAACATGCCCCCCCCTTCGTGTTGTTCGCTTCTAAAGGATACGATACTATCATAGAACAGGCACACATCATGGAAATGAACTTTTAGCACCTGGAACCTGGTTTTAGGAACCTGCTAAACTAGACCAATTAAATGAACTAGAACCTGCTAAACATAATATTTCCATAGGAAGCATAACCTCAGAAAATGTCCTCACATACGTAATTCCACATACAGGAAAATGTAGCTTCTGCATTATCGATTCAATTATCATCAGCTGTTAGACTATCCACACACAAATGATAGGTTTACCTACATCACTACCATCACTCCTTTATTTCTATTCCTCTGAACATTTTTCAGAAGCTTGTTTTATCTCGTTGAGCACCGCGAAGAAATCATTAAACAAACCTAGACATTAATTATTTCTTAATTATAAGATCGAGTCGAAATAATTGGCGTAGACTCTCCGCTTCAAAGTATGTTTGATATTGCGCCGCTGATATAAGCATTCGATCGTAAACTGGTCACCCCTCACGCAAGTTCGCCGACAAGAGGAGGCATACCCAGCGTGCAGCGCGCATGCGTATCCGATACGTGCTTCGACTGTCTTCAGGGGACTTCTGCGACGACGCAGCGATAGATGGATGGCGGAGCGAAAAGCTTATTCGTCTCCCAAGTTACGACGAAAATTTGTTTGGACGTATTTATTAGACATTGGCAATAAACATCTCCACTTCGAATTCAATTTTTATTTTGAAGATGTTTGAATCGACGCAATTTTAATCAACACTCTTACTTTTTGTTATTGTTGTTCATGAACGCTCTCTTCCATAAGTCATGGCGAAAAAAGCGCTCTAAACAATCTAACAGGTGGCGTCATTTCAGACTTTTGAATTGGAGGGAGGGGCAAGCTCAAAACTCACAAGTGCTATTTAAAAACACATGTCTTCACTAATTAGATAACTAACTTGTTATCTAATTGATCAGTTTCGTATTTAATTTACAATCGTCTTTTTAATTAGCATCTTATTTAATTTACACCTTAATATCATTTTATTGAGGGAGTAATGCAAATTTTTTTCTCCGGTGGGTGAGTGTTAGCACCCTACACATAAGTGCTTTTAAGATTTTGTTCTTGTTCTGTATTTTCAGAAATCACAGTATATTATCTAATTATATAACAAATATATTTTCGCACATCTATTTATTTTGCGTTTTAAATAATTTTTACGTAACATTTCTTTCATTAAGTAGCTACTTAAAATAATTTAAATTATTAAGAACCAACATTATAAATTTCTCGTAACAACATGGCTAAAGGAGCAGACAGGTAGCAATGTAGTCGCAAGTCCGTTCGTCGTCAGAAAAAGATATTGACAATGCTTATCTCTTTTTACAAGTTTAAAGTCACTTATTTCATTATAAAATGTAATAAAATTGTATGTTTAATATTATTTTTGAATTTGTGCCTTTATATCTCAGGAATCGCAAAATATTTAACAATATAAGAAATAACTATTGCGTTGTGGACAGGCTTGTAATTTTGTGTAGTTTATATCTTGACCAAACTATGGAGTGAATCGCACAAATCCATTTGGTGAACTATAAATTTGTAGGAACAGATACTATGTGTTTTTTCCTTTGCAACATTATAAGGGGAGGGGGAGAGGAGACTGCCCTTCCCATGACGACCATGACCTATAGGTTTTGCGAAAGTTATGAAAAAATATGGGACAAATATATAAATTGATTAAATTGACGATATCTTATATTCCAATGGAATGTGAATAATGAAACAAGAAATAATTTCTGAATTTACGTTAAATAGATTTTTAAATGACAAAACATCTCAATGTTCTCCTTCCATAGCGCATATAAACTTAAACATGCCTAGAGTTTGAATGTGATTCTGTCAAACTTAATTGTACACTAAATGGGTATTACGAATCAGGACCTGAAATTTCAAAGTTAGAAAAATTGTGTATTCGTGTTCAATTAAGTTTAGAAATGATTTTTTTAAATTCTTTAAATGATAGTTCTTAAATTCTCAGCTATTGATAAATATTATTAAATATTCTCTTAAGGCGCCCATATACGTTCAGTTATTCATCACTAGGCTCAGGTTTGATCGTGCCAGGACACCTTAATAAAAAGTTTGGGAACAAAATGTATGAGGTGGAGAGAGAGTTAAAGGGACAATTTCTCATGTCGCGTGGTTCAGGTATAGCTTTCTGGTGTTAAAACAATAAACACGTGCCAATAGGTTTCTCGGGGGTGTGCCTAATTACCCAATTGCGTACAAATACGTGCAAGGAAGTAACCTAACTGTAATGTTACAAGATAGGATTCAGAAATCTTTCTACGAGAACGCCACAGTCTAGTACTATTGTAAAAGTCAGAATTGGCCTCATGATGGTAACTCATTTACTGTCCCTTTTCGAATCCTGATGGAGCAATCTCCGTCACGATCTCACTTCTTTCCACGACGTTGATTATAAAATGTTCAGTCTACAAGTTTGCTTTATGTTTAAACATTCATCAGAAATATTGAGCAATAATTTATCTACTTTTTAATCAACTAACTTATACATTAGAAAGTAATCGCAAATAAAAGCTCTTTTTTTTAAGATCAGTTCACAGCAACTGACGAAGAAATTTATTAATTACAAGTATATAGACAAAAAAATAACATCAATAATTTTATTCCTTAATTATTCTTTTCTTCCTAAAATTAAGTCAATAAGTAAAATTTAATATTCATTTTAAGTTATTTTATTTTCGATTTTTAATCCAATTCTATCCTAAAAGTGCGACACAGAGGTCTGTCTTCCCTGGCCTGTAGCCACAGAGAACACTATCGAAATAATGGGTCATCGGACGAAGTCGTTGCAACATTTTCAATATGTCCTCCGTGTTGCCTGTCGATTCCCAATTTATCCTGCGTCCTCTTTTTCTCATCCACCTTTCCACACCGGTACATCGAGTTCCGGAATTTGAAAGGCAGTGCCCGTTCTTCTTCCTCGCATTGATCGGATCCAATCGCTGCAATACTTGAACACCGTGACATCCTGATAAAGATGCTTCGGAAGTCACCTTAAATTGAAGCTAAATATTGTGTTTTGTGTCACGCTTGCCAATCCAAGTAATCTCTACTGTCACAGTGATTGAGATCGCGCTCAATTCGATGCACTGAAGCAATGAACGCTCTCTGTGCAGTGGCTCGAAGTCGATGGAATCATTCCACATCGTAGTCCTTGGATCCGACAGATTAAACGGATTAGATCGAAGTATCTCCCGTTAGATGTAACTAAGAGTTTCTAAACAGCGCGAATTCATTATAACTTCCGAATTACGTATCAAAACATCAGCTATTGACAGAATTGCGCGCAAGATATTGAGAACATTTGAAGTTCAAAATTCAGTCTAACGACAGAAAAATAAACTACTAGAGCAGGGAAAGTTAGCAAATGGTTATTTGATGTACTAGAAGTCCGACGAGGGGGATCCTTTTATTGAATAAGTAGTCCTATGTTAACACAGCCAATCTTTCAGTAACTTTTAAAGCATTAATGTATGAAAAAAATCCCCTGCAATAAAAAAAGGGATATGTAAGTTATTTTATGAAGTTTGAAAGCAGAATCACAGAATGTTATTGTAATTAATGCAGCCCCAACTACAAAACAAGTACATATGGTAATGTACAATTGGTAATCACCGACTGTTTTTTTCTCTTTCATTGAGGCATGGCATCAGGTAATTGAGAAATTTATTGAATAGAAAACACAATAAATATTCCGATTTTTTAATTGAAAAAAATTAAACAAAAATATTGAGTTGGTTTCTAGAAGACAATTGGGTAATTAGGTGCACCCCCGAGAAACCTATTCTCACCTGTTTATCGTTTTAACACCACAAAGCTATGCCTCAGCCACGCGACATGAGAAATTGTACCTTTAACTCTCTCTTCCTTCACCTCATATATTTTGTGCCCCGAATATTTCACGACTTATACAGAGAACTAACAACAGCGAGTCGTTTCCCTCTAAATTGAAGGGTGAATTTTTTGTAGATTACCCAATTGTTGATAATCTCAAGAAATAGCCTCCACTCACATCAAAAAGTCTCCATTAAAAGAAAGAATAATATTTTAAACTACGCATGAGTACGAGGTCAGTTCCTAACATCTTGTAAGTGAAGTGAAAGTACATCGTAAGTGAAAGGAAAAAAAAAAATTCGAAATTCGTGCGAAAAATTTCGGAAAAAATTTGCACGTACTTTCCCGGAATTTGGATGCATCTCTGGAAAGTGTTAGCTATATGTTTGGATGAGCTTACTATACACTTGCCGCGAGTTACGCAAAGGGAAACAACAATTGAAGCCACTAATGCAGTACCATGTTAGAATCGCCACTATTCTCATTGTTCACAGACCGACTTGCAGGTGGTTTTAACCAGCCTTAGGGCTACAAACCATATGGTTCACCGCTGTGTGGTCGTGACGAGGAAGGGTGTGGTGCGTGCAATATCATCGTAAATTTTCATCTTAGTACGACATTTCTTAGTCCTGCTGTGCCCCATGCAGGACAATTAATTCAGGAGATATAATCAAAAACAGTAACTCTGTTTCCATGTCACTTTTTTTTAATGTATCTTGTAACACGACTTCCGTTTCATTTATATCCCCGTAAACCTTTATTCGCAGTTTTGAAAAAAACAAACAAAACAAAAAAAAAAAATGAAAATCTCCACACAATATATCATAAAACAGGAATTTAATTATTGACATTATTTACGTCTACAATCATTATAAAATTGAAATATTATATCGACCTTTTAATGTAGACTATTTATTTCAATTATTACAACGTTTCAGCAGTATGTTGCAGCCATCATCAGGCAAACGTTAGTGTATGGGTCAACAAATTTGTTTGTTTTATCTTAGTTACAAGCATAAAAACAAATTAACTACATATACAAACTTACAAACTTTAACAGAAAACTTATCAAAAATGTATAGTTGTTTACAATGATCTTTCTGCTTTGAAGGTTTTCAAATTATTTATTTTTTCTTTGTCATTATTTTATTTGTATATGTAGTTAATTTGTTTTTATTCTTGTAACTAAGATAAAACAAACAAATTTACTGCTACGTCCATACACTAACGTTCGCCTGATGAGGGCAGCAACATGCTGCTGAAACGTTGTAATAATTGAAATAAATAGTCTACATTAAAAAGACGATATTATATTTTAATTTAGGAATTTAATTAGTTGATATATTAATATACATACATTTATGCATTTAAACATACATTATTTTACAAATTTAACAGTTTTATGTATGGAATATATGCAAACAAATACACACAATCAACTATATTCTATTATAGCCAAATGAAGGAATAAACGGGCAAAGGTGTAATGTTATGTGACATTTTGAGAAAATTGAAGTATTCTCATCAAGATTTTCGAACAGAAAATTATAAAAGTCAAGCAAACACATAACTAAACAATTAATTATAACACATACGTATACAAAAATTCTGAGCTCACATTCATTTAACCACATCTATCCTTCATTATATCTTCATCTAATTACATAATTGATAGGTACTAAAATGTCACATAAAAGCTTCATATATTTGTCCCTTCAAATATATAATTTTACATTAATTGCACATGCACAAACGCATACCACATAGACATGCAATCAATGTTACAATATACGAGCGCATAGTCATATCAGAAACTAATCCATCCAGTGTATGATTTAAGTACCTTGTAGATTATAATAATGTTGGTAGCCAGAGACATTGGTTNATTGCACATGCACAAACGCATACCACATAGACATGCAATCAATGTTACAATATACCAGAAAGCATAGTCATATCAGAAACTAATCCATCCAGTGTATGATTTAAGTACCTTGTAGATTATAATAATGTTGGTAGCCAGAGACATTGGTTAAAGTAATTTATGCGAACGTAACTAATAAATACAATTCAGTCCTTCATTTCCTTAAATAAAAAGCATGGATAATTTTGACAGGTCAATTTAATAAATCAAAATTGAATGTTTTGATAACCGAATTCACCCTCCAGCAAATGACATTTTTGAACTTACTTCCTAAGCACTGGAAAAGAACATGCTCCTAAAAATACAGTAAGACTGAGAAACTTATTTCTCTTTCACAATAGTTCGCAATAACTGTTTCACAAATCAGTCCGCAAAACACACGGATAAAAATGAATTTTGGTCTCACAAAGAATACGTCGACCTCCAGACGAAAACGCCAAGCAGTGCGGAGCGAGTAAACTGTTCATCTCGTAACCTACTGAAAATACAAAAGAAAACAGCTACACGAAATCCGCGCAGGCGTCAGTCCGCGAAAAAACGCCCAGTAAACAGGATGTCCACGTAGCGAAACGAAAGCAAGAGTGTGCGCCCCGGATGCAAGACTAATTTTTTTATGACGCAACCATGTTCAGCAGCCGTGACAGGTGTACCAACCGCAGCGGGCGCGTCTCTGCATGTGCCTTGTCAACCGGCGCAAAGAGATTTGGAATGAGACAGATATCAAGAGCGGAAGAAGAATTTAGCAGCCTTCACAAGAGGCGCAGTCAAGGTGCGCCCTGAATCCAATGTGCAAGTCAAACGCCAGAGAAACGCCAACTATTTACTATTGCTTTTTCTTATTCGTGTGTTTGACTTCTCGTGAATTTTAAGTCCTTCCCAAGTTTTTGTTCCCTGAATGAAATTTTAAAACAATTGTAATATATTTTAATACAATAATCTGTGTTTATGATCAACGCGTTTCTTTTCTTTCAAATTATGATTTTTGAAAAGCGTATGTATCAAATTGTATAGTAAATTAACTTCGAATTTTTAAAAATCAAATTGAAAAGTGAATTCAAGAGATTTTTGATCCATACAACGTTATATCTAGCCGTTCTTCATCTTGTAATAAGAAATTGTTGGCCGAATAACGGCCACCTAACGCGATAGTGAATGCTAGTTTTGAATATAGTTGTCATACGACCGAAAATGAAGTACGCAATGAAATGAAATAGTTTGAAATCTCTTTCAATTTTTTTTGTAATAGTTTAACATGTATATTCGACATTCCCTCTCTTTACGGTATTATTGGCAAATCAAATACACCCTACAGCAAATATGTTCAACTATACTGTCTAAAAAGTATTTTTCTTTTGATATAAATGTTCTTTGACCACCTTATACATATATGCCAAGAATGTTGTGTGAGACAAACAGTGAAGAAGACTGTATATAATAGAAATCCCACATTAGACAAAGAATAAAGAAACAAGAATTTATTCTGAGTGAAGAGAAGAACTTCGCATGGTAAGACAATATCAAGTCGACAAACCCTAGCCGAGATCAAAATGCCATACATTGTTCTTTCAGCAATTGGGTGATTGCTACATGCTTTGCGGGTTGCATAAACACGCCTCACCATTTATGTGGATCTCAGTCTATTTCTCACAAAAATATGATCCAAATTAAAATAAAATAGCAATTTACAAACCTTTTCATGTTTTATTAACGATAAAATATTATACATTAGTATTAATCGAGTAAGTTTAGTACATAGGACAGCCTTATTATGACTATTATGCTCATCTAAGCTAGTCTACACATCTGCGTCAACCATTGTGCTCTGTGTTGAATCCACCATTTTGTTGTAACTAACCTCCGACTCTGCAAGCTCCGTCGCTTCCGTCGTTTCCGGGAAGGCGCTTGGGAGGTTCCACCCAAAGCAGCCAGGGCGTATGTCAGCAACGCCATGCCGCAAGGCATTTTTAACGTGGATCCTCCGATCACATAGTGTATTGGGTTCCACTACCTCCATTATTCCCAGTCAATCATAGGGAAGTTACTCTGGCAGGGTAAGTCAAAATGAATTCCACCGATGAAAAAATCCACCAACAACACCTACGATCTATATATTATTCATGCAATTAATAAAAGAGAACAGTAAAATGAGAGAAGAAGATTCGAAATTTTTATCAAGAAAAAAGGCCAAGGTTGCAAAGAAACGAAATCTTTATAAAAATAACTAGTTTCGGATGAAATATTCCCAAGACATTCGGGGAAATGCCCAGTTATATTCACTAAAATGCATTAAGAAAATTATAAACGTGACACACACACATTGTCATTCAGCATAAATTTTTATGTTGAAATTATGCATACGTATTTTGTTTATGTTGAAATTATAGTTGTAACTTGTAACAAATTTAATATATTCAGACTTCAGTGATCTTTAGCCTGCAAACCTGAAATCAAAACTCGTATGGACTGTAGTAAAAACAGCTGGAATTTTTGTAACGAAACAATTTGCATTCACAAACCATCGGGTAAATCTTCCTCAAAACTTCAATGTCTCATCACCACTTATTGGAAGTATTTTTTCCACATAATATGTTGCCTAGATTCATTTAGGACTTCCTAATATACAGTTGATCTATGGGGGGGGGGGGGCTAAGAGGGCTATAGCCCCCCCCCCATTGTACCTGAAGTCTTAACAGATAAAAGCATAATTTAATATTGATAATTGTTGATTATCTATTTGGTGAGTTGATGTACTTTATTTCAAAGATAATATTTATAAAACTTGTGTCGTAAAACCAAGATTTTCAAACAGAATTGCTTCCCAGATCCCTTCCCGTTTAGTCCCCCCCCCCTTGACTACGGGTTAGATTCAACACTGCTTATATATTGAGATAAATCAAGAACTGATGTTAAATATTCATCGAATCAGTTAACATTTCAATTTACCCCAGCGTAGTTCATATAAACAGACATATTATATATTTCCGCAGCTTCACTGATGTTGTTTGACTCTTAGGGTGTCACTGATGTTGAGAACCGACGTTTCACTATCTCGCTGTATCCTTCCTCGATGTGTACCCCGAAGGCGGCCGCAGCAAAATGACCGAATCATCCGTTCGCCACGCCACGATTCGGAAACGTGCTGACAGCCGAGAAATAATTGTAACCTGTGTTTCATACTACATATTCCATTCAGGATTGCAAAAACGCAAACTTATTTCTTGTCCAATAATTTTCGAAAATAGAGTGAAACATGTATTCGCAATACATTAATGAATTGTACACAAGAAATAAATAAAAAGAACCTACAAATCTTTTGCATTGAGCGGATGACTTAACTGGTTTTATTCAAATTTAAAAACCATCTCAGAATTTTGCACTTATCCACATACTTGTCTAATCCATCAGAACATGATTCTAACTCGCACAGAGCTCACAGAATATATGATTCGCTTTATTATCCAAATCTAATGATTTAATCAAAATTCAATAAGGTGCCGATACTACAAGGCAATGGAAAAGTGAAATTGTAATTCCAATAAAGAGATTTAAAATATTTCTCCTATCAATAACAAAAGACGCAAGATATATTTTGTTTTAATTTTTAAAATAGGTATCTTATTTTTTACTCGTGGAAATATTCGCGAGTTAAGTTCACTTACAAAAAGTATATTTTAGAGAAATTATTCGTTCTTTGGTAAAATGGTATGTTTTCTTTATGGGCTCTGAGTCACTGATTTTGCTTCAGTTTCACAATTGTAGGCTGGAACAATTGTCACGTGAATTCTACACGCAGAATCTACCTTCATGAACAATACGAACAAATTGAAAGATGGAGCAGAACCTTACCGTAAATGAGGAACTATTAATTTTCTTTCAGTAGGTCACGTGGCAAGGCCAGCGACAACATAACAACCAACAAACAGGAAAGAACAGAACGAGTCATGCGATAAGTAGATAAGGGGAAACTAGTTATTTGCAAAATAAGAAAGCAGTGCAACGCGAACTCTGGATCTACCAGAGCATCCATTGCGTGATAGAATCAAACTAGATAAGATCAGTGAACTACAGGTTAGTTGAAACAATAGCAAACGAGACAGAAGAAAAACTGGACTGAGATTTAAAAAAAGGAAAGAAAAACGTGTTTCAAGAACACGACAGGGCTATTGAATGATCGAAAGCAGTAATCGCCTAGTTGCTATATTTACAAAATAACAGTGTAATAGAGTACACAATAACCCACGTGGTTTTCTTCTCTTTTATGTATTTTACGATCTCAACTGAAAACCATTTCGAATATTCGATATTATTCGATATCATTGCCAAGTCACTCGATAGCTCTCGATATCACTCGATAGCTTAAGGAATACATGAATACTGAGCACTTCAAAACCTACCAAGATAAATTATTCTGGAAAAGAGTAAAAAATTACGAAAGCAAATACCAATTAAATGAGCAATGCGTAATTTTTAAAATTAGAATTTGAACCATTAGCTCTACACTTTACCATATATCCACAAAGAAATAGTTTCTACAACATGATATATTCAAATGTTTTAAAATAATCAACGAATTATCATTTTGTTCTAATATTATATCACACGTCCAATGATATATTTGACTACCACAAGATATATTCAATAAACATCATTTACTAAAATTTGTGTTCACTTACAAATAATAAAAATTCGAAAATGAAATAATAGCAATGGAAAACAACAGTTATAATGGCAGGAGAGAAACACGGATTGATCGTTTCTTACATTTAATGAGTGCTCAGCGTAACGGATTTCTTCTACAAAAAAAAATATTTGAAAAAAGTTTATCGACATTTAATTATCATCGTCTAAATTTTCAACCCCAAAACAGATTTTAAAACTGAGCATAATTAAATAGTATTACTTCATCCTGAATTACGCACCACTACATCTTGAAACTTTGAATCACACGAGTGCTAATGCGCTTGAAGCATACGACAGGATGTCCCGGTGAAGTTTTAGGCTCTGGCAGTCAGATCAAGCGTGCTGAAGCGCGATGCATGCGCAATGACAGGAGAAGGTCAGGAGAGGGGGCAATCAACGCTTAGACCTCCCACTTTGCACAAGAGGAAATCAGAATTAATGAACAAATGAGATGGATAACAAGAACGCAGCGATATAACCTGATCAGATTCTCTATAACCATAAATATTTCCACGTGCAATTAAAATGCATGCGTGTCCTACACAACTATACTGGAATATTCCACCCCTTTCCAAAACTTCCAAAGAAATAAGTTTAATTTACGTAGTGTTTACACTCCATGTTTTTTATAATTAACATAAAAAAAATTCTAAATTCCTTCTGTATAAATATGTTGTTGTTTTTTCTGAACTTCATTGTCAATAAATACATATAATATATAAACTTATATTTTTGCGCCCTTATAAACGGCAATTGAGATATGTTTTCAATACATATTATGTCGGTTGTATTCCTTACGGCTGGTATCTTTTTAATAGTATATTGATATTTTTATTTATTTTATTTATTTATAAATATTTTTATTATATATTGTTGCATATTATGTAATATCGTATACTGCACTATTTATGCATTACCTGAGGAAGGCCTCAATCCTGGCAGAAACGTTTTGAGTGAAATAGTTATATGGTATCTTGGCTTCTGGGTTGTTGTCGCGTCATTTGACGAAGAGCCGACGTTTCGGCCTCCGTATTGTGGTCTTCTTCAGGTTCAATTTAAAGTCATTCGCGTCGCCCCGAGTAAGACCTTAGTACGACGGTCGAAACGTCCGCTCTTCGTCAAATGACGCGGCACCAGCCCGAAAGTCAAGATATTATTGACACTGGCCGTGAAAGCCTACGGCAGACTAGTTATATATTTATAAAATGGTGTAAAAGTTTATAATTTTATTTGGATACATGAGAGTTTGCAGAAAGAAAAAATAAAAACACCCATCGCCATTTTCACTTGGTCGTAGGTGATACAATCTTTCGTCCGTGAGCAGGTACTCGGAAGTTAAAGAGTTGTAATGATCTCCTGACGAGTAATTACATGGCAAACGGGTCCAAATGCTCCCAGCATGGAAAACAGCCAGCGTTCACGTATCCCTGAGTCAGAGCAGGATGTCTTGGGCTCTTGTTCAGTTCATTCGCGACTTCGAAAATGGGATTTGCGAATGAAATTTCAGGACTTGAAATGTATTTTGACATCTTCTATCCCTATCGTAACTATTAGCCTTCAATTTATTTCTTTGCAGCAGACACTCATCAGCGTGATAATCATTCACTCAGAAATTGTAACGAAACAGTCAAGAAATAACGAAAGAACTACAAAATAAATGACTTCTTGATACATGTTGAAGAGAGAGAAATCTACCTTTCATTAAAATGTACATTGTAAATAAATGCACAATACTAATATTACGTATTTTCATCTTCCCAAAAACCAAATACTGTAACGGATAATTTCAAACATACACAACTCACAACAACAATTGCGAAAATAACTATGGGTGCAATATTTTCAAGTACAAATAACATTTCATTCTTGAAAGCGAAAAAACGAAGATCAACTCCACTTTATTGCAAGTAACTACAAGGGGCCTAAATTTCTCTACAAACTCGTAAAGAATATGTCTTTCAACCTCCGATTTCTGCAATAAAAATGTCGACAATGATGATTAGTCAAAGGGTAAATAGAGAAGAAATCGATGGCATTGCAGCAGCCGGGACGCGAACCCAGCTCGCCGTGACTGCTTTAGTAGAGACGGTGGAGGCGGTACGACGGCCTTGCGTTCTGCGATGGGCATTTTTTCCGCACAGAACCTGTTTTCTCTTTCCCTTCGTCTCCGTCGCTCTCTTCTCGCGTCGGCGATGGTGGTGAAGAGAGCCATAGAGACTGGAGAGAAGTGTGTACAGACGCCGCAGCAGTGTTGCAGCCATCAGTGCACCGCCGGTGCTGTTGACCTCCGAGGAAGAAGAAGAAGAAGCAGCAGCAGCAGCGCGACGACAGCACTAGACGACGGAGGAGGATACGCGACAGACGCCATCGCGAGTTGAGAACACGACGCTTCGGTTGGATACGACGCAGTGGGGGGAAGAACTTCAATGGTGATTATTATCAGAAGCTGACTGGATACAGAATTAGATTAGAGCACTAAATAGAAAATGTACAAACTTATTAGAAGTATTTTTTCCACAGAATATGTTGCCTAGATTCATTCAGGACCAGTGGCGACGTGGGGGGGGGGG
>NNCF01132802.1:70228-129688 GCA_002313205.1 Laupala kohalensis
TTAGTGGAAATACGCAGAAAATGTCAGGTAAATGAAAATTGTCAATATTTTTTTGCTCCCCTACTTTTGATTTCCAATAGCTGCTACTGTTCAGGACTACCTCATACTCGTATATTGAGATAAATCAAGAACTGATGTTAAATATTCATCGAATCGGTTAACATTTCAATTTCGTCCCAACTTTACCCCCAGAATAGGTCATATAAACATATATTGTACGTGAAAATATTTCCGCGGCCTCAATTATGTTTTTTTGGATCTTAGGGTGCCACTTAGGGTATCCTTCCTCGATGTGAACAAAGAATATAACAGTACATTGACGCAAATACAGCGAAAGCGAGAACAAGGTGATGAATCCCCGTCCAAACTTATCAGAGTGGTTTAATCATTATTTTATTACAACAATAAAATATTTTACTTTTTACCAAATTGAAATATTTCTTAACGACTACAATATCTAACTAATACTAACAGAAGTCCGGTCGCAGAACTAAGAATGTATTTTAAATTTAAATTTTTTAAGTTTCAAATACAACAGACACCAACGAATCTGATCTATTAGAACATCTAGCGGCCGATCTTGACACAGAAAACCAATACCATTCATTCCATAAAAAGAGTAATATTTCATACAGTTGCATTTAACCTAAGCATTGTTAGTATAATCGTAATAAATAATATTTATATTTTTTAGTTTTTTTAAATCTTACGTTATATTTTGAACAAGAAATTTGCGAAAACCGGTCTTCTTTTTTTTTGCAAGTATGTTTACCTATAGAAATATTGAGTTTCCCCGTGGTAACTGTAGCAATAGTAAACAATTAGTAGTGACCTATAGCTAGTCTTTAAGCTGCTGAGCTCCTCCAAATTCTGATCCATCCTCTCAGAAAAATTAATTATATTTACATCAGTGAAGCATCCAAAAACCAATGCAAGAAAGAAATTAACTTGCTCTTAAATAATAGATGCACATTTTGGAAATGCTGATGTGTATTGTCAATGGAAAAAAATAGAATACAATCTCCGAAGAAATGTGAATCGAAAAAGAGAAATGACATTTGTGGCATGGGGAAAAATGACTGGAAAAAGGCCAGAAAATTAGACGAAGTAAGTTCAAAAATTTGAGAATAAAAGGGGACAATATCTATTATGGAAAAATTTATGGCATCACGATAAACAATGTAATTTCGATAACTGTATAGAAATATAACTGTAGCTTAATTGACACAAAGCAATCATAAAAGCGTATTGTTATTTTTTTCATTAAAACGTTTGAACTGTCGTTGCGTCCCTTGTATATCCTGGTAACGGTGTACTGGAACTTTCGAGTGAATGTGCAGTGAACTTGACTGGAGTGGAACTTGTTCCTGTCACAGTATTTACATTTCAAAAATACATTTCATTAACATTCAATTGGGAATTCAGATTTTTTGGGAATATTTCCCAATGATGTAGAACATTGTTCAAAACTTGTATATTTTTTTACGAATTTTTTATCAACTTGATTCGAAGACGTAAACCTAATGTCTGTAGAAATGTCATATTTAAAAAAATTCAGTGGTACTGGAAAATCTGATAAATATAAAATACAGCAAAATCACAGTCTTGCCAAGTTACTGAAGGAAATATACACACTTCAGGAGACACCTTCGCTTTACACCGACTCAGCTATCAGATCAGCTAAACCAGGCTAATACCTAATGCAAAACGTTCACATTTTTAGGATATTTCCCTAGTTCGGTGAAATTATGTGATACGGTCGAGACGAGTCAGTAGCCAACACTATTTCAAATATTTACTCGTCACGTATGTACGGAAATTTATGCGTTCTTCTTGAAGGCACTACGCGGGTAATAGTTCGTTAAGCATGGGTGTCTTCGAGGGAGGCGGGTAGGACGAGTTAGTTTCTGTGGAGATATCAAAAAATTATTTTAATTCGTCTACTGATATAAAAAAAAACACTTCGTAGAAATGTGAGAAATAAAGGGGAAAGGACTAATTCACAGTTCCGCACGACACTGGGTAAATTTAACTAGAATATAATAAAAAAAAAAAATAATTATTTTGAAATATTTTAAAACTTAAGTACCAACATTGTTTCGTAAGAATTCGCACACCTAAATATGTTAATGAACGATTAGTCATGTCAATAAACTCAAAAGAGTAAACGACTGAGGAGAAACAAAAAAACGCGGAAGGTGATGAAGACTTGCAATTTGAACAGGTGATGGTGAGTGAATGAGCGGAGACGTGATGCTATCGTCCCGCCAACCATTTTCTGAATTCGGAGAGCAACGAAGCATGACGCGCAAGTATCCGGCAACCGCTACCGTCTGCTACTTTTGGAAGGTTACACGTTCTCATTCATTGCATCACCGAAGCTATCTTAATCCTCGCCCATGCTCTTCATAACCTCGGACGAGTCAGGAAGACGAAACCGAAGTGTGTTGCCCTGCGCCTCTACACACGAGGGGCAGGGAACGAGTTTGTCGTCTTCGTGACGCGAGTTTTTACTGCACCAAAATCGGTTAATCATCGTTGAATTAATGGAAACTGCATTCATATATTACTTGAAAGATGTCATAATTTCAGTCAAAACAATGCAATCATGAGTATTGTTTAGTAAGAGTAAATCGCTACTTTTCTGTTGGGCGAGAATAGTTACTGTCTCGATCACAAATGACCTTTTGTGAGGCATTCGCGATACATGCCATTACTTTTATATTAAATATTCTCTCTCTTTCACACATAATAAAAAAGGATAAAACAATCCGTATTAAAATACTGATACAAGGAATATATAAATATAGAAAATATTTTCTACTGTAAGCTAGTGTGAGTTGCGCCACAAGGGGTACGCTTGTGCCACATCGCATTTTAAGAAGTTTCTCCACTTGTTTTATTGGTTGATTGTGGTTTTTATTGTTTAGAACTGACACTTCAATGTGTCCACTGCTCTGGTATGTCATTTGCAAGTCTGATTCAAGGGAATTGTTAATAATAAATAGGGAATCGAAACAATAAATACCATTATATTTTGGCTTAAAAATACGTGACACGAATTCACCCCCGGTGGCACAAACTGACCCCGATTGACGGAAGTATTCTTTGCCATACATTTCTTGAAGAAACGGGATGGACTGCGCAATTAGCATATTTCGACCAGAACCAAAATTCGAGAATTGTATTGACATTTCTACACATACGGGACATACAGAACACAGCGGATAATAATATGCAGGATGTGTATTATTTAGGATTGATGAGGCGAATAGAGTATATATGTAGTAAGCATTTTGTCACAAAACCACAGAACCAATTTATCACGAAACGCACATGTTTTATGCAGGGCTACTCCGCATGAATTTTTCTTCGAAGATATAAAAATAGACATCAACGTTTCTGGTATTCATAAAATGTGACTACAGAAGAAATGTTTCAAATGTACAACATCCGAGATATGCACCGTCTGTTTTGACAGTTCGAGAAAAAAGCGAAGATGTGCTCGTATTTACTACTGGAGTATATACTTCCTCGCTTCATTACAATACCATTCCATTCAAACCATGAAGTTAATATACAAAACTACTAAAGAAATGTAATTTTTGGAGTGAGTGTTTTGTGAAATGCATATAATGTTTCGCCGTGTTTAATATACCTATTACCACGGTCACTTGCAAATATTTTAACTGAGCGAGGTCACGTAGATATTGAAAGCACGAAAGCATTGCTCGCTCGGGGATTCCCCGGTGAGCAAAGCTTGATCAGATTCTATCTGCGGCAAAGATTAGACAGAAACAGCATTTTAAAGTTAATATTTCTTCAAGCTATAAATTTTCTAAAACATTCATTTGCTCAAACTAAGTTAAATAGTGTGCTTGTTATTTGCATGTCTTTTGAGAGCACGAGAACACGTTCCGAAGATTGCGTCACTATGAAATGAAGAGGCAAAGTTGAAGCATTAATTCTTCAACTCCTCGAAATAATTCCTTATTTAAGTTACCGCCAGTGGCTGTCAAAAATATGAAGAGCTTGACTTATGTAGCACATAAACGGAGTCGAGTGATCACACAGAATTTTCCAGCAAAAATCAATTTAGAAAACACCAATTTGTTACACCAACTCAACATTATGTTGAAAATAAGATAAGATACACAATTAAAATTCCGCTCGATATTTGCTCTTCAGCACGATATGAAGGAAAAGTCGACAAATATCCCAAACCAGGCTGAGAAATGTGCTTTCTATCATCTTTCGATAAAGCCTCTTTTAATTCTTTCTTCTTCATTAAGAGTGCGTGTTGGATATGAGAGGATAGGGCGAGGTTGATTTTGTCCTGGAGTTAATTAAATGTCATCAAAGCGTTTTCGTTCACGCTCCACCAACCTCTTATCTCACAACACCTTCAAAACCTTCGTCTTCCACGAAAGAGTAATAAAAAACAAAATGTATTTCCCTTCGATAAGAAATCTTTTCCACTATACGAGGTAGAATTGAATTTGAAGATGTAAATATGGCCGAATGAAAGCAACCATGAAATTACAAGCAGAGTTGGTTAAATTCTTCGTTTATCTTGTATGAATAAATTACTGTGGTATGTCATTCTGATTTAATACCTTTGTAATTAACATATTCTACGTTCTATAAAGGTCCGGTACGTCCGACTCTATTTCAGGATAGAAACACAAANACTCTATTTCAGGATAGAACACAAACCATGTAATAGAGAAGAGATTTATAAAATAATCACCACGAATTATTTCTACTGAGCCTTCTAAAAGTTACATTATAAATCCCACTAAAAGTAATGCATCTTCATTCTCACGTTCTACGATAACAGTTTCAATGTGATAGAGCTCACGGTCATGAAAAATATCACATGGCACCAACCAACATTACGAGCAGGAGAATATCCTCTCTCCAGAATTTTTATGTTATTAATGTAACAATAATGTATACAGTAGTTCATTAAATTTGAATTCGAAAAAGGTTGTAACAATTTCAAATAAAACCCCAAAATTTTGAATGCTACATTAAAGTAATGTTATTATAAGGAATGGTTTGAAAACAATGGTGCTGAACAAAGAGCAAGCATTTCTGTCAATAAGAAAGGTTTTCCCAATGATGTTCAATTTATGTTCGTGAACCATAATGCTGAATCTTTTTTCTTACAACTTCTAAAAATATAATAAAACAATATAAAAACATTTGAAAACTAAAAGCTGTTTAATACATTCTCAAGAAAGACTATTTACAATGTGGTACTTTAAAAAATAAATTTGTTAAAATTCCGGGCAATATTAAAAGAAAATTCTTAATCTCAACTTTAAATTGTCATAATCTTAAAAAAGCATTCAGAAAAATTGCATCATATGCGGTCAGATCTTTCTGATCTATTGAGACTATGGTTCCAAGGACGAATAAATTATTTGGTCCACCCCAATTTTTCGGACATGTTATTTACCATTTACTCATCTTACCTTTAACCAACCGTCTACAGTTGATGCAGATGTTGGCAATCTTGGTGTCAATGAGAATGTTCAGTAAATACTGATTTTCAAAGTAAATTTAACCTTGTGGGTCAGTCATTTAAACAGTTATGGCTATTACATTTTGACATTTATCCACACGAATAATAAAAAATAACTGTCTTTTCTTGATACTTTAAAATTTCCGAATAAAAATGAAAAGCTCAGACTATCTCCTACTCTAAGGAATTCGACACTGAAAATGTCATTTAAATCCGTTGAGTGATTTATGCGCGAAAGTTTCAACGAAACTTGTCGCCGGATAAATATAACACCGGCATCGTCAACAGAGGTTGGTAGGACTGGTTATATCTGTGGAGAAATCAAAACTTAATTTTATACAATTTGTGGTTGAAAAGTATACATTTTTCTCAAACTTCATGATATTGAAGGAAAAGTTCAGGAAGACACTAATTAAAACACACTGTTTATGTTCACCTCGTAATGAAGTAAGGCAGAAAATATCGTAAGTCTATAATACACTCGTTATCAATTCTCATTTGTTCCAAAACAACACTAATTGCTCCAATAAAGTGTACAATCCTCATGAAAAGTATAAATTACAAGTAAAATAACAAATGTTTCCACATTGCAAGAGAACGTTGGTGTAATAAATTAAATTAATTAAGAACAGTCAGTTACGTTTCTTATTGAGGCACGTAATATATCAACTTAAATTTAAAGTTGAGATTACGTATATTCCTTTTGGATCGCAGAGAATTTTTTATTTTGTGAAAGAGGGGTACCATAACGTAAGAAGTCTTTTTACAGACGTACCACCTCTATTTATATCGAAAAATTCCCAAATTAGAAATAAATTAGAATTAGCAACGCTTGTAAGATGTGGCAGACTTCACGAACATAAATTGAACGTCATTGGAAAACCTTTTTTGTTCTTCTTACAGAAATACTTGCTCTTTTTTCAGCACCGTACTTCGTAATCCATTCGTTTTGAAAATATCATTTTAATTCATAGTTTCTGAAGAAGAACAATAAATGAATTGTGAACAAATAAAATAATTTTCTAGTGCAAAATTTTACAACCCTACCAACTTTCCGATTGGAAATATTCTCCTCGTGAGATCCACAAGTACAAAGAAACGTGCACCTGCTATCGTAAAAGTGGGATATCGAAGCAATCCAGTTTCTTCGTCCATTTCTTTCCAAATGAGGGTTTCCGCTTAGGATCAGCGAAACAAACATAAGATACACCTGATTGACGTAAGGAGAACGCACAGGTGAAATTGAACAGGACACGCTACGAAACACTATAAGTGGCGTAGAAACATGTCAAGGCTATAATGAATCCATTCACAGCAATTGATCGTATCACTATTTGTTGAGCAGATTTCTACTTTACTTTCATTTTATTAATGAATTGATGGAAGTAGTTTAGGTGTAATTTGGGTGTCTAGGAGCGGCGTCTATTGAAATAATAAATGTCTAATTTTGTGTTATTTTAATACTTGCAATTTATAAGCAATATTTTCCAAATAATCTATAGTTCGATAATAATGAGTATTTTTGAAATAATTTTTTGTTTTATTAAATACAAATTTGTTGGTGTTCTATTAATATTATAAAATGTACCGAACTATTTTTATTCTTTTCTTAGGAGTAAAGTGCTGATATGTTAAATCCACCTCTGCCTTGGAGACCGTGATCGGAATGAATGGGATAGTCCATTGCTTGCTTCCGGAGAGTAACTTAGTTCATTGTCTTCCACGTGGTCGTATCTACTTCATTGATAATAAATTTATTATCATTAAACAAATTAAGTGCATAACCATAAATATTGTTTTTAAATTATGTCGTATGGTATATTATGACATTTGGATAGGATAGTTGAGTGGTATTTGTTGTGTACAAAAACGTGATTGAGTATATAATTTTTCTATGTAAAAGGAATATTCGTTTTCGCTCTATTAAATAAAAGATCCTAATTTAGTATCACAAGTTATCAGATAAAATTAATATTTTCTTTCATTATCATAGAATACCTAGAAATAAGGACTAGACATTTTAGACGTTTAAACTAACAGATATTTTTACCTTTTTATCTACATAATCTTATCCATAAAGTCTAGTCTGTTAACTTTCTATAAGATAGATTTCGTTCAAGTAAAAGTATATTTTATTTACGTTGATGATAACAGCTAATAAGCAAAAATATATAAGAAAGAAATTTTTTCTATGAATCGAATAATTTGCGTTTCTTGCTAAGCAAATCACAGTCATGTCATCGCAGACGCGATACTCGCACACTTTTCCTAATGAAAATGATAGAATTTAAGATAATGTTATGATAAATAACTAAGTATTATAAAGATCATTTTAACGTGACAGCGATAATTGTTTCGAGATTGTTCAATACATATCAATGCTGAAGAAAAGACTCAGGTATTCGAGAGATATAAATTAAATAAATAATTATTTATGTATTAAATAGAAAAAAAGGAAGGGGAGTAACACGTCCTAAACTACTCATACAAACCAGTTTCATATCAGAAAAAAATGTCAGGTAAAAAACAGACAAAAAAAAAGATGGGATAAATCAACCCATAATCGAAAAAGTGATTGAGATTTCTGTCTAAAGCTTCTCGAAACTTTTGAATACTTTGGACATTCGCAAAAGCCTGTGCCACTAGGAGAACAAAGTAGCCCATCCATCAGCAGTATTAACACATGATTTGCCGATAAAATCTTCATTTCGTGGTCTAATGAGAACTCTCGAGTCGGTTTTATTTCACATCATAATGTTAAATAAGGTGAGCGAATTTTAACATTAATTTGCACGGTTCGTTGAATTTGGGGCCTTTATTTGATTTTAATCCTTCACAATGGGCGAAACTGTTTTTTAATGTAACCAAAACTAATCGTTGATCGCCTTCTAGAAGAGCACGAAGAAGCACTCAAGCAATAAACATGCTCATGTAAATAATGTGAAAATATCATATACCCTATCCTGGCCAAGATTGTATCTCCCGTTTCCCCTCGGACATACACGGATGTATACATTACATTACTGCCGTCTACTATCATAATCCACTTTAAATATTTAGGACGAACTTTTGGGTAGACTAAACTTTTGTTAACGCTCACGACTTTTCTACAGCTGCTTTCTGTCCTCAAAAGGTGATTGAAGGTCATAAATAAATTATGTTTCATGTTTTTCCACAACAGACGTTTATATTTATATAAATAAATTAATACATTTTATTGTCAAAAAAAGCAGTTATAAACTGCGTATGACCACGTGGAGGACAATAAACTAATGTACTCTCCGGAAGCAAGCAAGGGACCATCCCATCAAGTTCCTAAGGCAGAGAATGATTTAACATTTCAACACACTCCTAACAATAAAAATAGTTCGGTACGTGTAATAATATTAACATAATAAAAACAAATTTTTATTTAATAAAACACAAGAAAGTATTTTCGCAAGTACGTATTATTATCAAACTATAGATTATTCGCAAAGTATTGATGACAAATCGTAACTATTAAATCACTGAATTCGAGATTTATTATTTCAATAGACGCCGCCCCTAGTCAAGAGCCTTTCACCAGTCTATATAAAAAATCCACCTCAACCCAAAGGAAACCCGGGTCCAGATGGGATTTGTAACAAAACAAAAACAAGTTACGTACATGCACAAATACGAAAGAGACATCAAAACAGAAAATTCAAAGTAAACAATAAAAAGTTTCAGATAATCCGTCAGTGTCCGTTTGTAAATATTTAGTGTTCCTAGTAATTTTGATGTGTAACATTTCAGAACTAAAGCATTTGAAGTAGTTTGGCTCCGATCTAATATTAAAGAATTATCCCAATCTATAGAATGATTTTCATCTAAATGCTGTAATGACGTAATATTTTGTTGTTGTGTTTACCTTTCGTTGGCTTTCTTTGATTCGCGTCAGTAGAGCGCGTTTTGTCAGTACAATACAGCAAAAAGTATAAATTTTACAAAAAAATCCGTGAGCGTTAGAAATTTAGTCTTCTTAAAAGGTAGTTCTAAATATTTAAATTGGTTGTATACAAAATATTCTGGCTAGGGGCGGCAGCATTTCAGGTTTCAATGTCATTAACATTATTATTATTACTATTATTATTATTACTGTTATTAATCTCTATTTTTAATTATTTTAATAGTTACGGTTAATTAGCAATATTTTCAGAATATTCGAAATAATTGATAACAGTACATATTTGTTAAATACCTTTTTTTCGATACTCTATTGAAAATTAAATTTGTTTATATTCTGTAAGCATTGTAACAAGTAGCTAACTATTTTTGTTCTTATTTTAGAGTGGCGCATGTAATGATCCCAGCGCTCTACACCCAGAGCCACACTGATTCCAAAAACAGAAATGTAACATGTATAATTGTCTCGTTTGTGAATTAATGACCGCGGCCGTTGAGATATAATCAAAGAAAAAATACAATGTCAGAAATTTCACTGTATTATTATTTTCCTCCTTCCACTTCTTTGCTCTTGTCCTTTCTCTTCAGTGAACGCGCCGATGAGTGTCGTGTCGTGTATGCGGAGTCACGTTGACAAACGCAGCGTGACGGCCACCGCACACGGATTGTCATTTAATGTGACATCGTCTCGCAGGACTCGGTGATACAGTCACCAAGCATTTATTTTGACGAGATATGCTTGAATTTATTACTCACAGAATCATCATCATCATATACATTAATACGCAAATGTCCCAGAAAATTATAGTTCCTTTTCTGCGTAACCGCGCGGAATAAATCACACAAATGAAGTATCGTACTTTCTAGCATTGAAAGATGTCTCTTATTTCATCTTTCACCTTTTTCTTAACGAGATAACAGCATTTACATATAACACCAAGAAGAGACGCTACTTGATTTATAAATTTGAAGATGATGTTACTTGAGTTTAAACAAAACACAGCACTGAAGATTTTCGTAATTGTGTGTTGTCATACATTATTCATAACTTTGCTAATATCCTGCTATTCTTGTTAATGCTTTAAATATAAAACAGAGTGAAACTTGCTTCTAACTAGAAAATAAAGGGTAAAGTAGTATCTTTCATATTATTCAGGTCAATAAAATAGTCTTGCTAAATAAACGTACATTTTCATACAACACTTAACGTCCATTATATAACCTAATTAAAAACGCAATTAAAAACTTGATTACCTGACGACGACTTAAATCCAAGTCAAAACATGGTGAGCTCTACAAAAAATATAAATACTATTAGTAACCGTTCATATTTCATACAAAATACTAGTTAGATTCAGTTTTCTACGAGCCCTAAAGCCCCACAAAAAAATCAGTTTCCTAATTTACTTTGATAATTCTTATTTACGCTATCAGTCATAATGCTTCGGAAATGTACTTCACTTATTCTTTACACGTAACTTGTCTAACAAATTCCTATTTCCTGAGTATTTAGGTAAGTTTTTTGAATTTGTGGTGTATCGATTTTCAAAGCAAAATGTTTGAGGCAAAACAATAGTCGCGCAAAAATTTAGTCAATACAATTTACAAGTACGAAACTGTGTAATATCGGCACAGGTTAGTTTGAGTAAATAACATTTTACTAGCAAGCAAACATTGAATATCAAATATAATGTGTAATACTTTCTTCTTCGTCGTATCAATACCTCGTAACGTATGTTATGACTACATTAAAACAATAAGAAAAATGATTATTACAATTTAAGACGTCAAATCACAATGTGAGTTATGAGAATAATGTCAGTCTTAACCTTTCCTGCATAGTCATTTAAAACTTTCCAATGTTATTCTTTACTTTAAATGCCCAAACAAAAGTTAGTTCAAAGAATAGTTTAAAAAATATGATAATTAGTAATTTTTTGTACTCGACGTGATCACAAATAGGTTTTAATTGGTCATCTGGCAATTATATGATTATGATGCTAGTATTAGGTAGTTGAAAGCACTGTTTGATCATAAGAAATGAAGTGAGATATGATAAACCTGTATATTTGTCAGATTTATTCGTCTAACTTCTTTCAACAAAAAATTGGAAACACAATTATGTTAAATAAAAGATTATAAAAAAGACAACCTCAACACAACGATGAATACCAAGAACTTAGCGGAAACAATTTGAATCTTTAAAGGAGCCGATGTAAGATGTCGGCAAGACTAAGTTACAACGATGGAATTATCTCTGATACAAACTTAAAAGGTTAGGTCTCCGGAATGCTATAAAGAAGATACGGAGGAGAATGACGCAATTACACCAATGGGATATGGTTGTAGTGACTCATCCAATTAACTTCAGTTTTCTCTTTCATACATACTTAATTAAAAGTGCGTTTAACTGTTTTTCGTTATGAAAAAACAGAAATTATAACAATTTATTTATTTCTCTTCTTTAGAATCATTGTTTTGGTTACGTTCTTTGAAATATAAGCTAAGCTATGTGCTTAAAAAATTTAAAGATTCAATATACATTCAGTTCTCATTAAGGGTATACATTACTCACATTCTTCATTTTTCACAATTGTCTCTGTTTTTTTAAAGAAGTATGCTACTTCATATAACAAACAAACCCACTAAGAGAAACATAAGTAAACGACTAATTTACACTAATTATGAAATGTTGGCTCTTCAAACTGTGGAGAGCTCCCAAAACACAATACACTTAATTTTTTAGTTTCTTCCTTCTTGAAAAATTACCTCGTAACATTCTGTACCGGAAGTATACAAAAATAAACTCTTCGTGTCACCCAAGGACAATTTTAATTTTACCAAAGATATTCACAAAAAATACAACACATAAACATTGCGAATGAGAAGAACCATTATTTTGGTACAATTAGTTATTTTTAATGACGGAATAAGTGTGAAGATGAACAGGTTATGTCGCAATTAATTGCAGTATTAGTCGGAAGGTAGCTCTCATATCCAAGGACAAAATAAATGATAGAATACTACTTCGGATATCAATTTCATGGACCACTTAATTAATAAAGATAATACGGTGTTCTTGAAGTGTTTTTACATCGCTAAAATTGAATATAGCCTCTAATGTTAACTCCACAATGCATAATTACTAATCTTCGGAATATTCGGTACAGGCATAATGAATATAGGAGTTTAGTTTCGAATAACTCAGAAATTATAGTTGTTTCTAAAAGAAAAAAGGATAAAGATTGTCAATAAATGAAAAGTTGATTTATTTGTAATACTGAAAGACAGATGCATTGCATACAGATATATTCTCCTTAAAATAATTATCAGACTGACTCTCCATCATAGCAACCACACACTAAACGAATCACTGATGTGTGGTCCAGTTTTAACACGCCTCTGTGTGTTTAACAACCAAAATAGCAGTCATTAATACGTCCGTTCTCGCGGCAGCAATATTTTCCGAAAGATTTGGCCGTCACCATAAATAATACCGTCCTCGCCCGGTTGTGTTCCGCGAGTGGTTTCTTCAAAATGGCCGGGAGCCTTTGATGACACGGGTTAGGACCATCGTGATAAACGCTGCCACCGCATTAACATAAAAGTCGGACAGATTTATGTACAACGCACCAGCCCACGAGCTAGTTGGCTATTGAGTAGCCTTTGATATCCGGAGGGTGTATGTCACGAATTTATATCATAATAAAGGGTTAATGCAACAGGACACTAAAATACATTTAGTTGTCGGCGATCTAAGAGACCCGCATCATAATTTCTTAAGGTTTTTGTATCTGCTCCCGTAATATGATTTGAATTTCAATGACTTCCTGTTTCCTCAATGCGTGGTTTTAAATAGGGAGTAAGTGTATCCTAACCAAAGTTCAGTGTTCGCAATTATTGCTGTTCACATTTGCCAGCACACTTGGACGTAACTTGCAAGAGATATACGGAACTCATATTATTTACCAACATCAACTGAATTTGAATGCCAAAATTTACAATTTCTTTCTACTAGTAACTATAAGAATAAAATCACACACCAAATAAAACGAGTAAAGAAACAAGTAAAAACCAATGGTTATTAGTAGTTTGTAGACTTCTTAACTCTACAAACTACTCTCTACAAACAAGTAAGAATGAACCACACGTTTCTCTCTAAGAAAATGACAATCATTTCATTGCGAAAAAGGAAATAATAATCGTCATTCATTTTTGCAACATAAATTATGGATTCCGTATGTATCTTCGATAAGTGGGGCACGCTGAAATAGCTCTTACAATGTGTGGAAGGTGAATGGAGACTATAAACTTAGGCATGTCATAATTAAAGTATTATTCTAAACCATACAAGATGAAGTTCGTATACGAAATTAAATTTATTTCAGAACATCCGTTTCCATATTTTACATATTTATATTTGTGTAAAATAATAGGCGAAAGAAACGGTTATACAACGAAACACAATAAAAGTTACAAACTCAATTCTTGTAAAACAGCTAACAAGTGTCATCCATGATGTCTTTCAAATGCCTACAAAACAAATTATGATTCGTTTACTTAAAAGCTATTTCTTATCTGTTTTTCTTAACTGAAGAAACACGTACATAATTTACATTATTGAGAAATCCATGTACCTCGACAAAATTACCTGGTAATAGTTTCCGGTCTTTCTTTTGAGCCTCCAATTGAATGAGATGCTTACCTGAAACAAAAGAATGACGTTGTAAGGAATTTCATTGAAAAAAAAATAACAACAATAAAAACAAATACTTTTACGATCACTCTCTGGCAGTATAGTTTTCCTGTTAGCGATAAGAGACAAAATTCTCTTTCATACACACTGGATTCTCTAGTCCCATTCATAGAGAATAAGAGACTATTAATTGAAGTATCTTTTCTTGCGAGGAAAAGTATGTTTGCTCCACACTTAATTTTCAAGACTACTTTGAAGTATTGATTGACTGAGTCAACTGGGCCGCGACCCTGAGGTCACGCGATCAAGAGAAACAACACACGAATAATTCAGAATAGTGGAGAAATGTTACTATAAAATGGATTCATCTGAGTGAATCTCCCACTAAATCAAAATGTTGACAAAATATAAGACAGAAATGACGTAAAGTTCCATTAA
The DNA here is from genome assembly GCA_002313205.1 of Laupala kohalensis. Classification (NCBI taxonomy): domain Eukaryota; kingdom Metazoa; phylum Arthropoda; class Insecta; order Orthoptera; family Trigonidiidae; genus Laupala; species Laupala kohalensis. The sequence continues at coordinate 84,820 of NNCF01132802.1, forward strand.
TAATAGTACTTTAGTATTATAGATTTTTAGTAATAAAAAAGCGAGATTCAGTTTGTTTAAAGCACTGTATAATAAGCAAACTATTCACTGGGTCACTGTGTACTTAAAATAAATGGATCTCTGTCTATTACATGTCTAACACCATATCTATTATATTTTTAATTTACGTAGGCAATTTAGATAGCAAGATCGTTTCTATCATACTGTACATTTTTAGGGAAGGTGTCGAGACGGTGAGATGTCAAAGCGAGCAAGAAAGCAGATCGGCATTTGTATAAAAAATAACTCATCCGTTAATACTCTTAAATGCGAAAATATTTCCGGCATTTGTTAGCGTATTAATATAAAATACTGACATACTCCATTGTACACATTCTTAGTTCCAATCCTTCAAAAATAACATTCAAGTTTCTGACAACCAGTTAACGAGTGTGACAAAATGAAGTGGAGATACGTTTCGTGTTTAAGAAAACATTTGACGTGTGAAACGTCCGCTCCCTAACTGGAGTCTTGATAGGTTTTGAATTCTTGAAATAAATGTTAAGCTCCTTGGCTGCGGAGACGTGCGTGACCCGGCGAATCTGCAGCCAATCCAGCTTACGTGTGAACCCATGGACCAGGGTCACAGACCTAATCCTCGGAGACATCTCCATCCAGGAAACCGGTTGCAGCGCAGATAAAAGTCACATGGAGGATCCTAAACGGCAGATGGCATTGAAGGGGAACCAACCGGGGAGGAGGACGTGAAGGGAAAGAGAAGATGAAGACAATGAAGAATATTAAAGCGAGCGAAGAGAGTAAGAAAAAGAAGAAAAGACACAGAAGAAATCTCTACCTTTAAATTTGAAACACTACTACAATAACTACGCGGCATTTTCTTAAAGTGAAGCAGAGCAACTATTTAACGGTAATATGAAATGAATAATTGAGTAAGCGGTATTCCAACATAATGTGGGATATGTCAACAGGTATAAATTTAATTGTAACCTCAAAAAACGGTAACTGGCAACATTGACGTTCCTCTATTCCTTTCAGAGAGAACAGATCTTTAAATAAACAAGTCGAAAAGCAAGACAACATTCGCTAAGCAATAAAGTAAATAATATTCTCTTGGAGTGAGGATTACAAAATTAATTTTAAATTCCAAATATTTGATGATATGAGGGTAAGAAAAGAATGTAAATATTATAAATATAATATATTAAATTTAAACAAAAAGTTGTAACAAGCGAGACAATAAAATATCTCATACATCTGCAAAATAATCTGACACTTCAAAAACAGATTTTGTGCGTATTATTTAGCACCCTTCCCCTAAACGTATAATATTTAAATAATTAAGCGAGTAACACTAAGAGATACTTACCTTTCATTAATTTAATGACGATGAGTTGGATATTGAGATATTTCATGAAAACATTTATGAGGATTCTCCAAACATGCTGATAAAAAAGAGAAATTTAGAAATTGCTAATGCATGATGGAATGCACAAAAATGATTAATAGTAAGAGAGACAACGCTCTAGGACCAAACCGTACACGTACGTGTCTTCCAGTAGTATTTAGATTTTTAATTTTTAAATTGCTTTGATATCTTTCAGTTCGAAACATGAGCTAAGCCGTTAACAAGAATAAAAAAAACAAAAAAACAACTATTTGTGATCTAACTTCTCTGAAGATTAAATAAATAATTTATGTAATGGACATTAATAGTAGTAGAATTCGCTGAAGATTGTATAGGGTTTTGGGATCAGGTAACAAAAATATCCCTGGAGATTACTGAAACATTTTTTTTATTTCAGTGATAAGTCTGTAGCGGAGCTACATACCCAAAAGTATATAATGTGTAATGGGCGGAAGATTATCAACAAGATTAAATGTTATTAATAATAAACAATTCAACGAACAATAGTTTTATTGTGCAACAATAGAAAGGATAATACAATTAGTGAACAATAATTTTATCTGCGATGTGATAGGACAACAAATATCTTTAATAAACAGAAGAATAAATAGAGACAACTAGAACCAATCAGAAATTTAGAGAGCAAAATAAAAGACGAACGAAGAGAAGCTTCTTCTCGACACTATTAGGCTGATCACTGCTCGTGAGCAGACGTGTTTTGCTACTCTCCGATCTCACTCCATTAATAGTGACGGATGATTAACTTACTAGTAAAATAACAATTAGTAGTGTTTGCACAACGCTGTAAAAGCGTTGCAACATAAGTTATTAGATGTATGTTATTGATATTAAACAAACCTAACGATTAGTTACAGGAATAGTTACATCTAACGATTAGTTACAGCATCTTATAGGAATATGAGAAATGGACAAACGTGAGTCAGACGAGAACACATCAAATTAACTTCATAATACTTTGTTTGAGTTAGTTAAAATCGTTATATTCAGTAATTTCTAACGTACATATGTCATTAGACAAGGAATATAATTCTCATTGCAATTGTGATAAACTGTCACAAATAACAATTATTATATTGACATGTACAATCAGATCGGAAGTCAATTATTAGTTTTTAGTGGTATTACTGCCATTGCTTAATTAATCAGTGTTTATTTAATGTAATATTCATGTGTCAATTTGTGTATTTATTCCAGAATACGTATATGTGTTTTCATGTTGTTTTACAGCTAATTCTTCAATGTTAATTTATGTATTTCAAATCAATTCAATGTATAAAAATTACGAACGTCAATTCAATTATAATTGAACATTAATTGATAATCAAATCAATAAAATTGACCTTTCGTCAATCTCAATTCATATGACAATAAAATCTTATATTAATCATCTTAAAACTATTTCAGTTGTTTTTATTTAAAGTAGTCTTATTATAGATAACTTAATGAATTTTTGTTCGTGACGATCACAATAATAATCAAATACTATTCTCCTTCTGAGATGGTATATTAATATGGAGTCAAATAAATTACAGAATTAGATGATTGATGATTAAACGATCCTAACAACGAACAAGTCAAATCCTTCCCATTCTCTTCTTTATCTGTCTGTACAATATCTATGTTTAGAAACATTCCTTTAATATTTTTTGTCGAGTCTAATGTAATATTTATTGGAAGGTTCCGTAGTTTACCATGATTGAGAAACTCCGATCGTTAACAGTAACCTACGATCTATATTTTGTAAGAAGAGAAGAAAGGGAATTGCGAAGTTTTCAATTTTCGTAAGTCCGGCACTCTACGAATCAGTAGTGCGGTGTCGCGTTGTATGCAAAGCACGCAAGAGCCGCAGCCGTTACAGACTCCCAGAAGTCGCGATTTCCACGAAGGCGGTTGGAAAAAATGCTACGGCACGGAAGTGGGTCGCGAGTCGTAAGTCCGCGCAGAATCTCAGTGGACAAACCTGCTTTCTATGCGGAGGAGGCGTCCAGTCGCGTCTCGACAGCGTGGCCCGGAAGGGGAAGATGAGCTCGGATACTGAGGGGAAGAGCCGAAGAGAGGATACGTATACGCTCAACTGACAGGTCAATCGACTCTCAGTGGCTGAAACTCTCATTTATTATAAAACCTTACATGAATTACTATTTATCATTTCATTAAACAAGGACGTGGCCACAGGTGTTCGCACCCCCTATTCCCTTAACAAATTATTCTGTTAAATAAAACATTAGCATAGTAACGTTTATTAAAATTATTATTGATTGAATTTGTGTATTAATGATTTAATTGACTCTGAGTTTATATTAATATAAACGTCTTGGGAAAAATAAAACAATATACGATTCTTTGTAAGAGATTAGTTTGTGCAAACCTCAGACCCCCTCCCCCCTTTTACGCAAAATCCGTGCTACGTCCTTACATCAGGGTAAGTCGAATAGTGTTGTATTTATTTCTCAACAGTGCAATGTAATAATATGTGTTGCTAAGCTTTCCGGTTGGTGCCGCGTCTCATGGTAGTTGCTTAACGTTTGCAAGTAGTGATACGCTCGCAACCACTGACTTTGTCATTTCTGAAGAAGGCTGCAGTATGGCAGCCGAAACGTCAAGTAATACGACCAGACGGGGCACCAACCGGGAAACCCAGCAACACATGACTCCGGCCGCGGAAGCCTTCGGGAATATTTAATGTATTAATACGTCGCAAAAATACGAGCTGCACATTAAGATTGAAAAAACAAATTTAAATAATCGACACCAACAATGGTAGGGCAGAATTGTATTTTATTTTTATTTTTCAGATGATAAAAAAAAATCTTTAATAGATTAAATAAAATACATTTTTAGATTGTACGTATCGAAGATATGATAGTGAAACTTTTTGAATAGACTCGTCAATCTGTCGGTCAGTAAACGCGACGAGGCTAGTTGATTCATTTGCAATAAAACAGAGTATGAGCACTAGCTGTAGTTCTGGAGTCATTTAAAGAATAAGTTAAACATTGCTCCTCGAGGAAGTAATTTACGATAGTGGGTCTTGTAAATTTATGCACCACGGGGATAAATCTGTGAAGAATACTCATTTTGTGTAATTCAAAAGTATTTTTCTTTTAACGAATTTGAACCCCTCTACACACTCAACCAACTTCTTGTCGTAGGGTATCATTTGGGGGGGGGTATCATTTTCCAATTTCATTTTTTTTGGAATGAGGAGCATCATTTTTTTTAATTTAGGGGGTTATCATTGTGTCCTTTAATCTCTGTTCGATACTTCGAGGTTGACCTTTAAAAACCAATGTTTTGAATTATTCTTAAATGGTGAATGCGTTACGCAGGAAGAAAACAGAGCGACGATCAAATAACCCATGAAATGGTGAAAGAAACCGTAGATGTCAATACGAAACAAATGCTAGAAATATACAATACAAGGAAACGGTATTATCCGACAGTGTGGAAAATAATTGAATATTTCTGAAAAATGAAAGAAATCCGTAAAAACTAGTAAATTAGCTTCTTAAAGGATGGCAGGTTAGGTGGCACAAGAGCGAAAAAGGACGCCTGACGTACGAGAACACAGAAGATGTAACTTTCGGGATGAAGAATCGGATGTGGGTTTGACCGACAGATATCTCCCGGAGTTCATAACCGGACATGGAAACTTCTACAATTATTTGAAGATGATACAACAGGATGTTTTTGTAGAAAAGGTGAAGGGACAATACAACATGTGAGCTGCACGGTAAAGAAAGAGGAAAATTTGAAATATTTGATAGAGAAATGAACAATAAATTTAGATAAGAGGGGGAAATTTGAAGAGAATGAAGAGATAGATGTACAGTAAATATGAGAAATACATGACAACGGTTGGGATAATTCGGGATGCGTATAAAAAGGAACATAAGGAGAAGACAACTTCATAGATAAGAAAGACAAAGGATAGATTTCGAACAGAAGGTGGAAGGTAGAGACGGTTATATTGACGTAAAGGAACGTTAACGGTGTTGTGATTAGTGAAAAGAAAAGGACATTTGTAAAGAAAAAGAGTCTTGTAATAACTCTGTATGACGGATATGAACTTTATATTAGTGAAATATTGTACTGACTCTTTAAAAGATTTGTAGTATTATTTTTTTGAAATGAACAAAAAGTCCTTAAAATGACCATATAGAAGAAGGAGATTTTTACTACTCCAAGATGATATTAAAAAGAAATATTAGCCCTAAACTTCAAGAGCACCGGAAAATCCTCGCAACAGTATTAATTGACGAGCGGTTTTAATTACTCGTACGTAAATGTAATATTCACAAAACTATATATTGACAGAATAACAAAGCTTTTTCACTGCCATAGATGAAAACTGTACGCGCGGAATATATTATATTACGAGAAATTTTATTGCAATAACAATAAAAAAGAAATACACGAGAACAACTAAACTACTTCATATATTAAGAAATCCAAGATCTTTCGCGAGTGAAAGGAATAGCTTTAGAAATTAAAGATCCCCCTGAAATTCGTTGTTCTATTACCCATAAATAAATTGAATGATGAAGCATTGAGAAAAACAAAAATAACGGAGCGCAATGAAGAAACAAACGTGACTTTTCAACAGGAAATGGCTCTCTCTTTATGTTCACTTGAAATTCTGGAGGAAATGTTGCCTGTTCATCTCATTTCTCAGAGTAATGGAACACGAACATCTGCTCAGACATCACGTCTAGAATACGATGGAAAGGATTGTACCCTGGTATTTCATAGTTCATCAACATGAGATGATCGTAAGGTGCTTGAAAAATTACAGCTATGAGATGGACATGGGCAGCATAGATTTCTGAACTGTACTCTGGCAAGAGTTTTTGTTCAGGAATCTAAAAAAAAATTAACTTCTTCCTTTTATTTGGTAGGATATTTACACACTGTCAAATTATTAAATATTTATTAAAAATTAAAATATTAAAAATATTTTTATTAAAAATTATTTATTAGAAAATGTATTTTGAGTTTCCTGAAGCCTAGAGTAGATTTTCAAAATATCTTCTTGAAATAAAAGATGGCCATCGTTGACATCAAGATTATGAGTGTAATCACAATGATTTTCAAGTAAATTTATTGTCCAAAGAAACTACTAATTAAGAACTCTGAAGCATTGAATAGAGAGGATGCAGCAAGGAATGTCATTATGTATTTCAAATTATTGCAGTAAATTGTTCCGCCGCGCAGTCAGATTTATTGGCAAGTAGATGGAAACACAATTCGGCACAGGATACAACTAATAGAAGTATAGATACCAAAATAAGATTGATTCTGTACATTTTCCGAGGAACCGATTAAGTGTCTTCAATATAAGAGGAACCATTTCATCTCTACTTATGTCATTCATGTTAATGTGATCAGGCTGTCAACGACTACGTCGTAATGCAGCATGACACGGAAAACCAGAAAGGCACCGATGAACTTACCTCACTCCATACTTTACGACTGGTTCTCAGGAATAATACTCAAATACTGATATCGAGATGGAGTTCGTTGTACACGAATCCAAAACGAGTGTTTGAGTTTTCAAGAAAAATATACATTTTCAGAAAAAAAACTACTTTTGTGATATATTTTAAGAAAACTAAATTAAAGCAGTCCAAATAGATAAAAGGACTTACCCAAAATTGATTATTATACATGGAAGAGTGATGTCTCTAGCAATCTATATTTTCTGTATTGAAATTACCATAAAGGATTGTATATGCAAACGTTTGACAGACCCATTGCACCTGTCGTGAAGACAAAAATCTTGATTGTATCCCGATGAATTTTACACTGCTTATATAACATTTTATAGATAAACAAATGGCACGTTTCACGTCACAGTGTTAGTATTCATTCCAGTAAATTATTTTTTCTATTATCATTTTCCTAAAGTTCAAATTATCATGGTTTTAAGTTCAAACACTAATTGTAATGTACGGTAATCGTATTTCTGTTTTGAACTTTACTTTGCTCGGTTGCGTACAGTAGTTATAAAATTTAACCGAGAAAGACTAAATTAAGCTATATTGAAGTCTGGTTATATTTGATTTGAACATTTTTTAAAACAAATCAAACTAATTCAGACAACATCAAATGTAATTTAAGAACTCTTTCCTCAAAACGAATGATATCGGATTACACTGAGACAACTACGTTCGGATGTTGCACTCACTTTATTTTCTCAGGTGGTTTCTTCATCACAAATTTGATCATAGATTATACAAAATCAGTACTTAAAACGAAACAAGGCTGTTAGGAACATTTAACAAAAATAATTTATCTTGAAGTAAATACTTTTAATTTACGTTTTGTTTCGCTAAGCTACATGAAAAATGTCAAAGTTAAATTGTTTTCAAAGTAAATTGAAGAAATAAATCTATTAACTTCGTTGGGGGAAGGTATCAATTCCGTCTAAGTTGACTGAGATATAGATCTACTCTGAAACTATTTTATGAGGTTATAGGTTTGTGTCCGTGTAAGGCATGAGTGTCTTAATCATTAGCAGTCCGCGTGCAAGTCAGGAGGAAACTAAAGTACTAGATCATTTAAACAACCTACCTCAATGATCTCACAGTATTCAGTTGCCGCGCCAGAGGGGAACCTACTTCGACCAGGAGAAGACTGCGAGCTCAAAAGCAAATAATAATGGTTTACACGTTACCTTTAACACTAGTTAAAATGTCAGATATGACAGTCTCATAAAGAGAAAATTTAAGTCATAGCAATATGTCGTAAATTTAATTTTGGGATTCAATGAAGGGTTGATAAGTCGCAATACTGAAAAGCAAGGTTCGGGGTTGAGAGTTTGAATGTGACTTCTGCAATATATAAGTTATAAGAATTAATTTCCATGCAGTCAAATAGCTATAGATCCATGATAATAACTCAAGATATTTCCTGGTTGATGTGTTACACTTAGAGTAGAATAGTGACCCGTGGTGTAGTGGTAGCACTTGCCTTCTATCTCGATTGAGGATTCATTAGCAAAGCGGATCCGCAGTGTTCTCAGAGTACTCCGGTATCCTCTTCTCGTTCATCCTCACGTCTTTCATATACCACTCATCTCAGGGACGTGCGTCAGGAAGGGTGTTCGGCACCCTTATTTCCTCAGCCACAGAAATCATAGTGTCCTCCATCTCTCACCCCTTAAATAGTACCAGAAAAGGAGTGTATTCAAAAAAATATTTTTGCTACATTATGAATTTGTCAATAGTAGATAAAAAAGGTAAAATCGATCTTTATTTCACTATGTGCAATAATCTTTATTTTTGTTTCGATTTTATTCTGATACGAAAACAAACGCCCAAGGAGGGGTTAATTTCAATAATTTTATTGCATGTATTTTCAAAGATTTCAAAGAATTTTCTCTCGAGTATACGTACACGAGATTCAAATACTGTTTCATTTACATCTAACATAAATTAGCACCTTGTGTCCAATAAAAGTTTTAATTCCACTCATTCACTGTCGTTTTTCCTAAACTAGGAAGATTACATCCTCTAAACGCATTTGATTTACGTATTCTATTTTATTGAAGGGTTGTACGTACGGATATATTTTTTAAGCTCCTATTGTCAAAAACGGGTTAGTTAAAATCTCTTCACCACTTGTAATTTTAATACAAAGAAGAGAATTTTCCCGCTCTTATATAAAAAAGCACTAATACAACTTGTACTATCATTATTGAAATAACATTTTGATTAAAATAATCGCAATACCGTATTCTATCTTTTTATAAACATCCATTTTTCTCCCGTCATACCTAACTAATTACCAAAAATGGGGTACGATTTCCAAGATGCGTGTAGATTCTATGCTTGAATTCCTCTAGTCTTCACCTATCTTCATACCGAAACTTTGCTTATACATCGCCTAAAACTAATCAATTTAAAAAGAAATAAAAAATATTGGACTCTTAAAAATTATACCAAGTTCCATAAATCAAATATCTCCGAATTTTCATAACACGGTCACTACGTGACCTGTCTCTGTAACGGTAACGCTGTACCCATTCATCAGAGAAATAGTCAAGGAGTGATTGATCTGAAGGAAATTGAAGAGCCAGAAGAAGATGGTGAGAAAATGAGGTAGTATTAACTTTGCTTCCACTATTAAACGAATAGAGACATGGAGGAAGTAGCTCGTTAATTTCGAATTGAAAAATCGATAAAGTTTGTTCCTGGAAAACTACGTATTAATGCGTTGAATGAGTTTCGAAACCAATGAATGCTTAGGCAAACGCACGCGCACATCTGCTCATAGCTGCGGGAATCGGAGGAAGCTTTCTCTAAGTTAAAGATTGAAATACGGAGAGAAATCAACAAGTAAGTTTTACCAAGAAATATGAGCAATGTTGAGACGAAGAGAAATCTTGGTAAAAAATATACTGCGTACGTAATTTTAGGGAGATGTCCGTCTTTTCTTTCAGAATGTATTTCGTATTTACACAATGTTTCCCAAGCACTTTCGCATTCCGAGCTCTCTGAAGATTGAAATTTTTAGCAAATCTCATAATGAATGTAATGAATGATCTCATAATGAATGTAATGAATGAATGCTACAAAACTTGACAAAGAAACTCACATGAAATAACATAAAAACTCAACTGAAACTTACACAGTAACTGAAAGTTAATGCAGAAGTTATATTGCTTTTATCACCCGATACATCTTGATAAATCTAACTCAACGTTTGTCCGCTTTATTTCGATGTTTTCTTCAGAATAATTTATCAAGATTCATTCATTATTTTCCCATAATCTTTTCTAAAATAAAAATAGAACTAATTCAAAATATTTATTAGATAAGTTAAAATTGTAACTTCGTTTAAACCTTCCTTCTCCTTCCTCGAATCTTGGTGAGAGTCAGTAAAATATTTCTATCACCGTATCCAATAATATATGAGGCATGCACCAACAGGAAATGATAATCATCTGATTTTTACGGAGACATTAAAAAAATAAGAATATAACCTGCATAAACTGCTTGACTAAAACAATAACTCAAAACGATTCCAACATAATTTCAACAAATTTAAAGATTTTCCCAAATGACCTTCCTTCCATACAGAAGCTCATCAAAAGTACCATCATGATGCGTATCAACGTATTTTCGACTGACGTTTTGGTCGAGTGTTCACCAATAATTGTTTAATTCATAAACTATCTTTCACATAACCAACTCGTTCTTACATAATGATTTTATGAGTCCTCCAATGACTCATATCCCTCAGTTTAAAACATCCATGTCTTCGGTTATGAATAGACGTTCAAATTGAATCCCATTAACTCTATTCAGAATGCGAAGGTCTAATGCGGTAAAGGCTATTTAGAGGAGTTATGAGCATTTTATTCATATCATTATCGTCCTCAATTCTTTTATTAAGTTCTTTCACTCTCTTGAATTACATCCCAAGTCTCAAGGCAATGTGCAATCTAATTCGAGCTGATTGGTAACAAAATCCATCTACAGAACTCAAGTCCATCCACAGGTACAATACCGACTGTTTTAGTCCCATCCGGCGGGAAGAAGAGACAGTTGCCGCATCAGATGCGTCCCCCACATAAAGGGATTTCCGGTGGCTTTTCCGGTGGCAGCTTGTGTGTTTCGGCACTTCCGTTGGGGAGGATGTTGCACCAACTTTGTCTCGTGCATCTCTGTGTCCTCAAAAGACTATGAAAGAAACAGTCCATATTAAATAAAATTAAATTGAAAAAGGGAACAATGAAAGTGTACGAAATGAATTATTTCAATGACGAAGAAGAAATTTTCTTTCATTCCGATCTATTAAAAATAAGAAACAACAAGTTAATGATTTATGATGAAACTCATTGATTGTCTACAGTCTCCAGGTGCATGGAAATATAAGAGGCCCTAATGTACAGGCATCTACTATAAAATATTTCTTTGTAACTAGATTCATATTTCTCAAATCTCTCAGAACTTTAGAAACTTATTTTCGTTTATTACGAGTAATGATAGAATCTGCAGGTCTGAAAACTCGAAAAAAAATAGTACATAACATGCTAATCAAACCAATTTGATTTCATTACTAAGCAATTCGGAAGGATTACACAGTTTGTTTTAAAAAAATTACTACCTTTGGTGACAAATAACAAACTGGAAGTATCCACAAAGGTTACAAAATGTCCCAAGAACAATTTGGTATTTACTAGAGTACACGACGATATAGCATTATTTTATTGTGACGTAGAGGGTAATTACTCGATCGCTTGAAGTAAGATTGTGGGTCCGAGATTATTTGTGAAAATATTTCGTCAATTATTTCACTATATCATCTTAACACAATTATACTAATATTAATATTAAATTGGTTTCAGCAAGGACGCGCCAAACTGATTTTGTTTTCAATGATAAGTTTAATGAACTTTCGAAGGTATGAAATTACTTGGGAATAAATTTTTTGGCAACATTATGAAATTTAAAGTAAAACAAATAAATTACTCATATCAACTTGTGTCAGTATATTACAAATATGAAAATTAATTTTCTTTCCATCGAGTAAAGAATGATGCCCTTCATTTTTCCAAATTTCTCTTTTAATGCTGGCCAGTAATTTTTTTAGTTTCCCATAACGTAAAATTAAAATTGATTAAATATGACCTAAGGTTATAGTTTTAAGTTTTTTTGTCAGGAGTAATTTACGGCTCTGAAGTTATTTCAATCCATGCCAATTCGTTATTCGCGTTGGTCATAAGAACAAAATCCTAATACACTCCACACCTGGCGTGCGTTATGCTTTTCATTTCTCATTCATGGCCGCGCCGCGCGTTGAGACCAATCGCCCACACCGAGTGACGTCATTTGACCGTCTGCGCATGCGCCATTGTGTCAGTGGAAGGCGACAACGTGGCGCCGACGGTCGTAGCCAGCCTCAAACGATTCTCTCTCTATTAGTCTCTGTTTGTTGAAAATATTTCTCATTTCCGTATAACCGAGACATTGACACACGCCAGATATCTTGGAGTATAGGTGAAGAGAAAAAGGCCAGTTATAACTAAGGAATATGAGTTGCAATAATATTTTGAAATTATTGGTGGATGGAAGAACTGAAAGAACTATTGGTGCTACTCCAATATTTCTCTAAAGAAAGTTGAAATGACGATAAGAATTCTAATTTTCCTTCAGTAGTACAATGAAATCTCATTCGCCGAATACTATCTTAGGCCCTTATGTTGAAATATTAGATACATCTAACAAAATCGACTCTTCATGAGTCCATGAGACAACTGAACTGACTAGAATAAATTCTACAACAATTAACATTCATTAGTCCATTATATAATCTAATGAAATAAATAATTAAAAACTTACGACATTTTATGGACTTTGAATAATATTTATATTTTCTGAAGAGCTCACTACGTTTCGACTTGATCACCTGACAATGACTTAAATCCAAATCGAAACTTAGTGAGTTCTTCAGATAATTCAAATATTATTCAAAGTCCATAAAACGTCGTAAGTTTTTAATTATTTATTTCATTGACTACCAAAAAATACCAAAAATATTTTGACACAGGATAAAATATAATTTTCAGTGCCTGAAAATTTTTTATAACACAACTGCAAAAGAATTTTGAAAGGAGCATTAAAAGGTGAAACTATTGCGTCATTTCAATGGGTGCTGCTGTACCCATGACCGAGCGTTGATGATGTATTTCTGCCTATAAATTCTTCAAATTTGTGTTGGTTAAAGACAAAAATGGCTCCTTCATAGACAATAAAATTTTATATAGTTCCCTTCACAGACGACAAGCACATTGAACAATTAAAAAAGGACAGTTAAATTTTGTATGTATACACAGTTCACAAGAATCAGTTATAATTGTCAATTCAGAGGAAAGATAAAAATAACTTGCTTTCTCAAGAAAACACGAAGTCCCTGCTTATACAAATTGGTTTCTAATGATGAGCGCTACGCCAATAGTCCATGTTCTTTACTAACAAGTCAAGTTTCCGAAACACACGTCTCGTTGTTAGATGAAAACGGCCCGTCCGCAGTTGACGAGAAGTCAGAGTCTGTATTCGCGTGTACTAAAGCGTTCTCTTGAATACAAACGGAAACGAAATCTGTATGTAAATACACGAGGATTATCAAATTCTTCATCTACCTTTGGTGAAACAGTCAGTCTCGGATATTATTCTCTGACAGGTTATCCAAGACCAAGTCCGTCGTGACTGATAACAACTTCCGCAGACAGGCTGTCAGTTCAACGTTCTACCACTGAATCATTTTTTACTTTAGTGATACTCATCCTAAGAGACCTGCCTGTCCTCCTAATCACTTGGAGGACAGGATGTTTGCAGAAGGAGAGGTGTATCTACATATTAAACTACACAAAAATCCTGAAAATGGATGTACCTCTCTTCAACAAAGCGTGTATTGCTGTTAGTCAATAAAGTAAAGCGTTTAATTTTTCCATTTATCGTAAATGTCACTTGATCCGTTCAGAAAAACAATTCATAAAAACTTTCTCTTTCTTAAACTATTGATCTGCCACGCAAATTGATATCGCCTTTCGTGACCACCCCATATAGTTCATTTGGAGAAGGGTCGTATAGTTAGAAGTTTTCCACTTCTGAGTCCGCTAAATTCTGTGAACACTGTCTTCACTGATACCAGTCTCACGAGTACTCCCTTCACAGAAGTTCTTTGGGAACGTCTGCATGAATGCACCATTACATTCATTGTCGTTTAAAGAGTATAAATAAATTCAAGAGAGAAAAAATAATCAACCTTCTTTTGATCTTCTCATTGTCTGGATGATAGATGAATAATTAAGATGATACTAGGTAACGGTGGTACGACAATTTAGTCAAAATAGGATAAATTATTAAACATTGTTCAGTTACGCTTGAAAAAAATGGTTGATTTATTTTTTTAACATCGCTGCTTCTTGTTCACGTAAAACATAAAATAGATGTTTTCTGGTTCTAAAATTTGGGGTGGATAAAAATTAAAAATCGAACTTGAAAATTATAAATCAATCGCAGTCAAGTATCTTCCAATATTAGCACATATCCGCGCCATTACATTAGCAGTTAATGGGACATGTCAAATAAATTTGGTGTAGATTCTGGTGTTTTTTAACAAGGGTGCGCTTATTCTATATGCTTGGTCTTCAAAACAACAATTTTTCTTCAACTCGGCGTCGTGAGCCTGTAGGAGACAAAAGTTGAGATCATCAATCAGTTCGTAGACGTAACCTTCCACCTTTCGGTGAGGGCCGATGAGAACGGGTCACATCTCAAGTCGTGACCCGTTCCTAATAAGGCAGCATCGCTCTCGCTACGACGTTCCGTCGGAACTAGCATCTATAAATAAAAGCGATACGGTTAATGCGAAATCCGTGTAGAGGCAGGAGCTTCGCTGTGAAACCAAAAGATAGTACCGGTGTCGAAGGTCTTGTTCGTGGCCACCTGGATACCACTGACATTCCTCGAGATCATTTGAATGTTGAAATTGGTGCTAAAACCACCATTGTGGGGACAGAATTATAGGCTAGCTAAAGATGCATGGAGAACGATTCAGATAAATTGTATAGAACATTTCATAAATGTGGAAACATCCCCTTTATCTTCGACAAACTAAGCGCTACAAACCAGAAATTACCACGAAGTTACCGAGGCAAAACATATCCTTGCTAATACTGTAATAAAAATAGCATATGGTAAAAAAAAGAAAAAAAAATAATCAGAACGTAACAATTGATTTTTTTTTAGTCATCCATGTGTTTTTCAACCATTTTCCCCCTAGAAGAGGAGGTATTTCCGGGAAATATTGGACGAGTTTCTGGTTTATTGAAATGATTACTGGATCACCTTTCAAAAACTACGTTGGGATGACATTTTTCACAAATATTTTAGTTTGTGGTCGGCTAAACACTACGAATCAATAGAAAGTCGAATAAATGAACATTTTATAATTCTTCGAGTACCAAATGTTTATTTATTTTGTGCCTTTTGATGAGGTTGACGCCATGAGGCCTGCTCTTGCCATCTTTGTTGCTAATTAAAACAAAATGTAGATATCAACAGTATAAACAAATATCCTAAAAGTAATTATTATAACATTTAATTTGAGGTAAAACTTCATTAATATCATTCAAGAAAGACATCAAAGTGTTAGGTTGAATAGATTGGGTCTGTAAGCTACATGACCACAGGCCACGGCACTGGCTTTGTGCAAGAAATATAAATAACTCCATGCGTACAATATATGCTCACCATTCATAGTAAATATACGAGATATACATGTCGCCTAACGTCAATGAAAATGGTAAAATCAATCATTTTATCATGATTCAATAAAGCTAAAATCTATTTAGAAAAGTATCCACCAATTAAAATGCATTTAGAAAAAAATATATCTGTCTTTATGAAATATGAGTGTCCCATCTATGAATTAAATGTTCACTTGCATCTTTCTGCACTAACAACATTTCATTTGCTTTCATAACATTTGGTTCTGCTTGTTAAATGATTTGAACATTAATAAGAACACATTGCATTTATATTTTCTAATAGGTGTTTTCAAATAGTTTGAGATGCTTTAAATAAATCTATTGTAGAATCGCGTAAATGTTATTCATTTTCTACTTCATCAATTAATTTCTAACCTCTCCAAGACATATTCGCCAACACTTGACTCTACAATGTACTCGTAGTTTAACAAGCAGAGGAAATGGCACATGCATGATTAAAAAAATAATAGTCTCGCCACGGTTTCCGGAAAACACAAAAATCACATATATCTTATCTAAATCGTAGTTTACTATTTATACCTTTACGATTTTCCATGATCATAATCTGGGGTACTTAAAACTTGAGGGTATAAAGAAGTATTTTTTTTAATTTAGGAAAATTGAGAAGTGCAATGGTAAATTGTTCAAACGCAATGGTAGAAAGGTAACACACAAACCAAATATCTCATTACTAAAAAAATCAATATTACAGAGGTATTTATTCTTACAGCTCATCTTCCATTCGAGCATTCAAGTCTCCACATTCCAAAATTCAAATAACTCTTCAACTGGCCAGCAGTTATTAGAATTAACACTTAAATAGAATTTTGTTATAAATATTTTTATATTTGTGCATTTATCTATGTACGCTTCAAAACAGAATTTGGAAATGGATTTTTTAAATTAAACTAATATTATCGGTTTCATCAATATGAAAGCGTGAATCAATATGTCACGATTTTCTCCATGGCAATAATATTGCCAAAAAACAACAATTATATTGTTGTGATAAATGAAAGTGGTGGGGATAATTTGCCATGATAATCAATACTCCGAGTACAAACAGATTACGTGTTTCAAAAATATTAAATAAAAACGAATTGTCAAAAGAAGAAACTATGATTACGTTAGTGAATGTACATTAATTACATATTCCTTTATGTTAATAACGATAAACAAATATAGCATTGTATTAATATTATTATATTTGTAATTATTTTAATTAGCTGTTAGTAATAAATTAGTTAATTATTTTAATTAATGCTGGTAGCGAACAATATAAAGATTACTCAGTATTTACCCAAAACACGGAGAAATCAAACAGTCTTCAAAACGAAGCTTCATAAGAGACATCAAGCAAAACAAAGCTACGCACGAAGATTAATCTGTAATATTTCGAATTAGCATATATTATTTTTAATGTAGTCATGGTCTTCAAACAAATATTCTCTGATGAATAAAAGAAGAATCTTGTACCCTTAAAACATTTCACCTCTCCTAAAATTCACCTGTTTTATAATACATCATATCTGAGACTACAAATAATGTTGGGTGTCAAGCTGAAGGTCTCGGGTTTGAATACCGGCCTCGTCTCCCATTTTCATTCAATATGACATAAATAATGTTAATTATAACCACTTTCGTAGATATGATTTCTAATGAATTGTGAACGTTTCATTTCTTTACTTGCTGACTTCCTTCTTCATGGGTTACTTGCTGACTTAAAATACTTGCAATATTTGAAAACATTTGCAATATTAATTTTCTGTAAAATTGCATTCATAAGAGTACCAAGTATCAGGACTACGATAAGAGTAGGGGAACATTTTTAGAACTGAATTGTTTTTCCATAGTTGTAAATGTCGCAACTTTGTAATTGCTATTGTAAATATTCCAAGTTGTGCGAAAGGAAGCTTCCACCTCGGTAGTCTCTACCTTCCGAATGTGTTCCGTCCTGGGTCTACGGTGAAGAAATGAATTCTCTTTCACATGATGAAGTTGTAAATAACAATATTCAGTACACATAAAATTACTTTTTTCAGTTGCAGTTTTTATAAAACAACGCACTGTGTCGGAAGGAAAATCATTCTTTTTACAGAATTGTAAAATAAACTATTTTTATTTCATATTAAACTCATTTCAAAAATTTACATGTAACTAGAACGTTCTAATTCCCATCAAATAGAGTGGAATCACGCAATAAAATGAAGTAACACTATAAAATGGAGTCGCACTGTATAATAAGGTAAATTCCCCACATCAGTAACAACTTGTGACACACGATGTAAAGTAAGGTCATACGTTTTTTATACATTTTTTATCGCCATCAATTTCTTCACATTAACTATATTTACATTCTACGAAAAAATAAATTTTGGTAGAAATGCCTCACAGCAAAAATTTTTAAAATTCTCTTCTCCAGGACTGAAATCGAAGACAAATAATTTAAAACTCTGATGGGAAAAGCGGAATTTTTTAAGGAATATCTTAAAAACTGGTCATGGATAGAGACGGGCGTACTTAAACTCGACAGATACTCAGGAAAAAGGATAATTTCACCATTAAACTCGACACTTCCTTAAGGATTAGGACTACGCAGGTCTACCAGTGTCCGTTGCGTGAATCCCCAGTCACTGGGGCCAGTGGGAAGCTATTTCAGTAATGAGTCATAGAGTTGACTTTGCCACTAAATATTTTTCTTTATAAAACTTGTGTTGTTGTTCCAGAATAATTGAAATCAATGCTAAAAATTATTTAAAATGATACCAAACCCAACCTTACTGGCATCAAATGCTCATTTTACTACTAGTCCAATTGAGGAAAAGAATCTAATCAATAATGTTTTGCACTGTCAGTGCTATTTTATTTTTCGTTCTGTTTCGTTTTATCGCCTGCCGAACGGAAAAGGCTCAATTGCGCGATGAAATTAATAAAAACTATTGTCTGAAATTTTGCCTGAAATTTTGTTTATCCTCTCCTGCACGTGGAAGTTTAGTGCACCTCTATGTAATAGTTAATATGTACATTTTTTCGTGCATTAATTAGGGTAGTTCTGATTTTTTGATATGTTGTATATGGTCAAATGCTGACGATGAACCAAAATGTTTGACCTCGACCGACTTCCGAAAGTACCAAAAATAGACAAAAAGAAAACTAAATTTTCTACATTTTTCAGTTTTCATGAATTTTAACTTTAAAGCAAATTATTTTTTGAAATAATAAGCAATGTTATTTTTTACAGTTCCAGATCTTTGCAACAGTTAAAGACTAGAATCTCGGACCATATTAGGACCACAGAACCTGCAGTTTCGTTTTTCCCCCTCCCTCCTTGTTTCCCTGTTGATTTTTCATTAAAATTATTGTGTGACTGCTAAAAAAATAATTTTGTAAAACTCATTTTTTTGCATCAGTAGTCGACCATCTCGAAAATGAATGAGCCAGTAGTCATGGTGGTTGGACCTCAAAGTGGTGACAAAGTTATTTACTCTTAATAATTGTTAATTTCAACATGAATCAATTCTTTATAACATTAGAGAAACTACATACAATTTTTATACAAAATAGCTGCAACACACTACGATATTTTCTCTTTTAAAAATCTTCACTGACTGGATTTCGAAACTTGAATCTATTATTCATAGGATTGCTTAATAATCCTAGAATTCAAAGCTTCCAAGGATAAATGGCGTAGAAATGTTTGAAACAATTTCTTTTGTTCTTTTATTTCATAATTTTATGTTTTTATATTATAATTATATGAATTATATTATATGAAATATATTACATATTTCTCAGAAAAAATGCAGAAAAGGGCATTTTGCTCTGGTTGTGAGCACACGCTCGTAATAACAAAAATTTAACAATAGATGCTGCAATTCATGAGAAAACAAAATCGAAGTTACATCTAAGTTTTCTAAGCTGTTACCTCCTTCATTTCTGACATTCAGACGATAAACCAAACCTGCTATTTCAAATATCTGTCTTATTTCTTCATTCGTGTCATAAACTGTATAAAATGCACTTTCCTTGACATAGAAAGAATTAAATATTGTATCAAAAATAAAGCCGGAGCCAAAAAGTATTCCAAAGCTTAATTGTGTGGTTTTTTTAGCCCGATGTGCCGAATAGAAGATGCACTATCAAGAACTGATGTATTTACTTTAGTACGATAAACAAAATATATTATTTTTCTATCAATAATATCACAAAAGCATCGAGAAATGTACAAGTGGAAATTACGTACCTTTTTCTCGAAATCAGGGACTCCCAAAACGGATATTTCCGTCAAAATTTCGCGATCGAATATTTTCCACGATTACAATACTTTCTATATACTACAAAAATGAGTAAAAACAGAGACTTAAAACCTAGAAATGTCATAAATACGTCGTATTTGGGTTCATTTTTATTGGAATCAGCGTGGAATTCAAAAATTATAATATAATAGGAATACAAATAAAACTACTCAATTAATAGCACTTCAAATATCTCTCCAGTAAGTGACTCGCGAAATCCATTCAGCAGGTCGGTCGGTTAGCATGAGGATGGGCGGTGGGGTGGCAAGCCATTAAGGCCATAGGAAACAAAGTGTCGAGTTTAACCCAAAATTTTTAATACCCTACCCGACTTTATGACCATGAGGAAGAGTCGAGTTTAAGGCTCACTTAAAGAAAATCCGGAAGTGCGAGATTTAAAGCTACTCAAGTAAAACGGGTAAGATTAATGAGCATATAGGAAACAAAATGTATGAATGTGTTTTATGAAAATTACCCAGAATTATCGTTTCGTCGTTCTCTCCAAAACCATTATACGTTTTACGTACATAAAAGTATTAAACGCTAAATATATGTTCCATGATGATCTTGAAAATAAACGAGCAAAACCCGGATAATGGAAAGTAAGCGAAACTATAAACTTGTTCTAAACGTCACAAAAACGCTTTTATTCCAAAGCAGAGTGGAAAATTACAGTGTGGAAAATTAGACAAGTGTAGAAACTGGATATAACAGGTGACGAAAATAGCATAGGCGTCTTCGAATGTGGCCAAGCAAGAAAGGAAGAGCACTGCGTCAGTGACCGCACCTCCCGCTACGTCGCGTCGTCGACTTCTTGAGAGTCCTGAGCGACATTCCTGGCTAATGCTTCTTCGCACCGCCCGCCAGAACCGCCACCGTCGCCACCAGCGCCAATATCATTTACATTGCCTATGCCGCTCTCCGTCAACGTCTACCCCATGTGCTTGATTCCGAATGTGACAATTTTTTTTTTTTTGAATTTTAAATTGACTCATCACAATATATTTACGCGTGACAGTTTACCTAAATATCCCCCTGTTAATAAATTAATCAACGAAACAAATCTTCTATTGAAATTAAGTTGCTTCTGCGTAAACAACAAGTGTCAATTTTTTAATTCATAAATGTCATTTAGTATATTTTCCAATAAATTTTCAATATTTCTCGAACCTTTCGTACAAGAGAACTACATATCTTGCTTCGAAACTTAGGGAAGAAATGTGACTTTGCCTTCACACAAAAAGGGTGAGAAGCCGGGAATCGAACACAAAACATATCTACGAGTAGAGACGGAAACAAGATGCTGAAATCCCTGGTATAGTAAACAAATACAGTTAAAACCTAGGTTCAACAGTAACGTGAAAAAGGGTTTAGGTCTCCGGATTTACGGTTCTACCTTTGATGACGATCCGCGGTCGGCGAAGTGAACAGAGGCTATTTATTATTTATTTTTATTTATCTTTTTTGTGAACAGGGGTTGGAAGGTCTGCATACGAAACAGAAAACCCCAAAGTACGGTAGAGATAGCGAGGTTCCAGTCGTGGATGGATAGAAGGGAGTTCCGTCAGTGCTTAAATCGATAATTAAAATAAAAAAACATTTCTTTCAACTCGAAAAACAATTTGTCCGAATAGCTTTTATAAACTCTAAATAATAATATTACTTATGAATTTTATTGTTCATTTATTTAATCTTATCGACTCCACTCGTTCTTTGGGTCTTCGCCCTAGCCAGGTTCCAAGTGGGAGAATCTCCCAGGCCTCGACAACAATATACCGTTGTTATCCTCAATTCAATACTTTTCTCTTGGGAAAATGTCTGGGTGATTTTCTATTTTTAAAGTGGTATTAAGAGAAGGACATAAATGAAATTGTGACTGAGTACATTACACTGTAATACTGAGAAAAGTCATTTAATACAATATTTCTAATTGAATTGTTTGCACGGTCCCGAGTGCTCAAATATAACACTATGTATCGGAAAAGTCAGATTTTGTCCAAAGGAGAAATAAACGTTCTAGTGGTATGTATAATTGAAGTGGGAAAAAAAAGAGAAAACCAATTAACAGCAGCTCCGAGAGTCACAAATTTTCTGTTTGTAGTGAGTCCTAATACCTCTATAACATGCCCCAAATGGCCAGTTTGTTGTCCCAATATTTCAGTATGCATTTAGGGCGAAAATCTATTAGAAAAACATTTCCCATGGTTCAACAGAGAAATATCGAAAAAACATGATATTGATTCATAAAAACGAATTGAAATTGCCACATCAATGAAAAATCGAAATGTTGTTGTCCTTACTGAAACCACAATTGTTTCTTTTTTTTTATAACTATGGACAATTTCGTATCTAGTTAGTGAATTCCTTCTCATTTGTTGATTGACCGTTCCAGGTTCGTATAAAAAATACGACTGCCGCGCTAATCGCTGGTGATCAATTGCATCTCGGCACGCTCTCACGCTTCTTTCTTTACGCTCCTCAGTCCACGACACGTAAACGATTATTCACTGATTTTTAGAACGAAGAATCACTACATTGAGTACACTGCCGACAAATTATAGAAACGTCTTAATGCCTTTAACGATACTCAAAGCGTTCATGGATGTCACGTACTTCGCTTTATAGAGAAAGACCTCAGAGCCGTGTTCGTTAGGAGCGTAAGAAATGAAGATTTATTCATAAAAAAGCACTGTGCTAAATTTGTACATTATTGATTGAAGGGTATGAAACTAGCCGGAAAATCTTGTTAGCACACAACACGATTTACGATGAAACTCTTTGTATAGAGTGATTCATTTGTTTCTCTCTGGATCTGCTCCCCGTCTGCGGAACGTCAACCAACCAAGTTCAACGACAACAGTGATACACATAATTATTTGAAAGATAAAGTTACAACTGAGAAGAAGAAAATTCCATTTCCTCCATGTTTGATAAACAGCAACTAAAAGGTGTGTACAATACCTTGTAAAAAGTACTAATATTTCATGTTTTATTCAATTATGATCATATTCAACAGACAATGCTGTATATCATTTATTAATGAAAATTGTCTGTATCGTGTCGGTCGGATTGTGGATAGTATAATGAAGCCAAGATATTTTGAAACTTTAATTTTCATCAGCAGAAATAGTTTTAGTTTTGTGGTTTTAGTACTTTTACTACAAGAATTGACTGGAGCATGTATTTTCTAGCATTTCGGTCTCAAGATGTATGTCTGGCATCAATGCAATATCGTGATTCGTACGTGTGGAATGGATTAATTTGGTGAAAATACTTTTCCTCGTGACACGGTATGTGAAAATCCATCTGATTTTCCTCAGAGTCTACAGATCATAAAACCATTAAATTTTCAAATTAGCTGTATCATTCAGTATGATTCACAAATTAACAAGTCAATTTATTTATGTATTTTTCAATTAAAGCACACCAGCTGATCTATTATTTCACTTCATATCAGAACAAATTAGATGATATTTGATCCACTCAAATTCATGGAGTTAATTAATATTTAGAAGGCGTAAAGAAAATTTCAAATATTTTGTGCTCTTACATAATGTTTATTTTCCGCACATATTAAATGCATACAAGATAAAGAAACATGTAATTGTTCAGATAAATTCAAAATTATTGAAGACAATTTTCCCCAGCCTTTACTTATAAAGTCATTGATTATGTTTTACTGTTGGATTACGTTTTACTATAGAAACATTTAAAACGAAGAAGTAGAAGGAACATCGTTCAGTTAATGTATTGGATTTGCACGAGCAAGCTACACAGATGCCAATCTTGTTGAGGTTTTCTTTACAGATTTACCTTAAAATTCCAATGCTTGACGTTAATCAGAAAAAAGTTCAATCATGTCCAAAATATGTTAAGACCGATAAATTTATTTCAAAATTGGGACAAACTTTAAAACGTTACGGGTTAAAACTATAGTCGCAGTATCGTGAATTTCTCCTCCGGACAAATCCAATTTTACCGACAAAGCAATTGTACGCAGCAACAGAAACAGCATTCATTTCTTCTCTATGTATCCCAAAGATCTGCTTCTAATCGAAGGATTTAGCAGTAAACAATGTTCAGAGTACTTGAAAGTCAAATAATTTTGAAATTACAATATCTTTCACCTTTATTTTCATTTTTGTATCAGACAGCTTGAATATTTTCATTCACCGCACAAGATATACAAGATTTGTCCCAAAAGTATCGAGGGTAAAATTCTCCAGCGAATCGAACGGTCATAGCGATGCGCTTTTCGGCGGAAACGGTGGTGAGGGGTCTTGGCTAACAGACGCAACTCGCCTCCGGGAAGTGACAAGAGTGAGGATCGCGTTTCGCGCGTAGTGTGTTTTGGTAATGCGTCGAGATTTAAGATGCAGTTGTTAATCGAGCAGTTATTTGCTGGTGGCGCAAGATTTTCCGCAAGGACCGAGAAAACGTCGACGACAACGAGCGGTCAGGGCTTCCAAACGGACAAAAATGTGGAGAAAATGAGAAAAGTAGGATAGATGCCTGAGTGTAAGAATGATACCAGAGGATTGCAATATGCCGAAATCAATTTGTCAATCGCATTTCGACAGACGAATTAGGGATGAGAGAGGTGTGTGCAAGATGGTCCCAGAAATGTTGACCAATAGACGAAAGGAAATTCGGGTGGTGCTAGTGGTTGGAACACCCTTGGACCCTCGGCACCACCGGTCATCTTTTTGTTTCCAAGAATGATGAGAAGCTTGAAGGGACACCACCACGGATCGTTGGAGGAAGTAAAAAAGTCTTCGTCGCGTTGTCTCTAGGTTCTCGATGACACCTTTGTGTCTGTGTGTCACACAGAAAGTCTATGTGGACTATGGACGAAGCGGTGGCAGCGATGCGTAGATGAGGAAGGAATGTACTTGAAAGATTTTAAAGTTTTTTTACGCAATAAATCTCGTTAAAGAAAATTATTCTCGAAACTTTTAGAACAGACTTTGAATATCCCATTTTACCTCCAGAAGAGAACCTATTCAAATTCGTCCTATATTGGAAATAAAATATTAAAAAGCAAGTCCGGACAATAATATTGCTAAAAAGTATTTAAATATAGAGTACATGTTTCTCTTTACTTTTCCTGAAGACGAGTTTCTTAATGATAAATGAATATTTTAAAGCAGGGTGCTATTTGAAAGCGAAGCTTCGACATGATAAGTAACACTAAAATGATTATACATCGTCCAAATACCCGTGATGTTGATGGGAGCAACCATTACAAAAGCAGCGGAGGTGTGCGCTTGGATCGTGGATGTGGAAGCGTTGGCAGGAGCGGGCGGGCGGGGGTGGGGTGGACGCGCGGGTTCAACAGCCGAACGAAACAATCGCGACGCGCTGCCCTTTCCGCCCACGACGAAGTCCGGCGCGCCTTCGCCGCGTTTATAGCCATCGACACCGACACCGTCGCTGGTTTGGCGAGTGTTGGCCCCATCTCAGGACACGCTCTTCGTCATATTACGGAAAAATTGAAAAAAAATTTTTTTACCAGCAAGTCAAATTTGAAAATACTGACTGGAAATGGGAACTTGAGGAATATTTAACAGGAATAGGGACAGAGAAGCCTTGTATATGCGGAAATGAGAAATCTGTTGCACATGTGATATGGGAATGTCCATTATACTCGTACGTACGACGAAGAGAGAAGGGACTATTATACGAAGCAAAAAAAGGAATGTACGAAATGAAAGAGAATGAACAACTCATAGACAAAAAAGAATAATTTCACGATTTTGCTGATTACATAATGCAACCATGCGCGATATGAGACATATGTAAGAGCACAACATGAAAACAGTAGAAGATTACGCCCATATTACCGTGGTTGGGACGGGTATTTCCAGTAAGTGGACGTAGCAAAGCGGCGTCATCCCATTCCGAGGATTAAAAAGAAAAAAAGAGAAATAAAAAAGTCTCTTCGTAATGACGAAGTTGAAGATGTGAAAAAATGTATTTTTTTTCTTTGTATTATTTGATACGGGAAGTATGCATTAATTAATTGCAACTTGTCAATAAGAAGTAAATCGTTAAAAAAATCGAACATTTATGATGATGATAATAGCACAACAAGAAATACATTCGGGACAACATGACTTGCCACAATTTCACTATTACAATGGATGAAGACATAAAAATAACTAATCCACAATTTATTTTCGAAGTAGCTTCCAATATTTATGAAATGTGTCCAGGAGAATGAATTTTCTCTTGACGTCATCTCTCATGTATCTGAACAATTTGGATCCCTATTAAACTGAAAAACGAAATCTCGCAGAAAGAAAAAAATATTCACATTATCATTCAGTATATTGAATGGTCTCAATGTACCTCTTCACGTAAGAGTTATACAAATAAATAAAGAGGGGTCGGTATACACGTCTAATAAATATTTTCAAAGGACATTTAATACCAATATTCAACATAGTATTTTATCTCAGAGGCTGTGATTTTATCAAATATTTTCGAAGATATCATGTTGCTTGAAACGCATTTGTCACATAAGCAAAATGTTCCAAATCCCTAAATGCGAATTGTAAAGTGGAGCATAATACCAATATTTTTCAAATTCATAGATACTTGTATCCAAAAAGTCGCAAATCACTGTTAAAATATCAAGAGTCAACAGACAAAAATATAATTTTGTTTAAATAATTTCTCACTAAACTCACGAGAGAATTCAATTCTTTCTTCGTGCATTATAGTAGTTCCCAAGGTAAAACCGAAATTTTATTTATATCCCATACATGAATAAACACACTGAATGGAATTAACACTTCTTTGTGTATTACAAAGATAAGAATGAAAGAAGGACGTAGAGACGAAAAAAGAGATCTGACTCATTAACATAAACTGGTTTCGATCTTTACGTTTTCAGTGACTAATAGTCCATTAACTCGAGGGTCTCGGATTGCAAGAACTAGTGGCATTCTTTGTTCCTTCGTTCGGCTTTTATCTGACCCAGGATATTCAAGGATTGCTCTTATATCCTCTAACGCATCTTCTAGAGAAATGGGCTCTTCTTTTTATTTGCTATGCTTCCTCTCCTACCTGTGGTTCATCTCTCACCCATATTCGGAAAAGAGAAGACGTAACACACGATTCGTGCGTGACCCTTGAAGACACCCATTCATGACAAGAGCTATAAGGCGTAGACAGTTTAAAATAATTATTCAAGGCACAATCTATCATTTTCTAAGTACGGAAAGCTGTCCAAATTTGTACTGGTAATCAATTTCAGCGTCATAAAAGTAAATAATGTATGTTCTTTAGACTTGTGCGATTCGTGTTCAAGAGCGGTATTAATGTTTTGAATAGAAGGTAATACGCCCACTTACAATTCAGCAACATAGGGAGGATAATCAAATATATCGTTTGTCATTGAAACTATTGTCATCCGTATTCTACAAATGTTCCTCGCGACAACGAAAAAATTGTTTTCTCTTTCCATTCTCTTCAATCACTAACAATTGACAGCATAGTACAGTCTTTAATTGAACCAAATCTACCTAAAGACATTAATCAATATTCAATACAAGATGCAAATTATTTAATATTAGCGTTGACACGTTTCTCCAAATTTCATCGAGTAGTATCGACGATTCGGCAATCCTTCGCTGTTCCCCCCGGTTCTAATTATATTAGCTTAATAAGTCTCATGGTAATAGCAGCAATCCTACAACGACAGTTTAAGTGTGCTGCATTTTCTTTCATTCATTGAACAAAATTATCATTCATTTTCATAGATAATTGATCATTTACGTATTGAACAATCTGAGGAACATACTGGTAACATAAACGTATCATTTCTTGTTGTGAGCCCATAAAAGACAATTACACGATTATAGAGAAGAGTGAGAGCTTAAATATTATCTCAGAGGTTAAGATAGCTTAATGTGACATGGCGATCCCACAACGTTGCGTGAGAACGAGAGTGCCACGGTCAGGAACGTTGCTGAACTTTGAGTAATTTCTTCCTAGAACTAAGGCATCGCATTTAAATAAAAATAATAATTTTCCCTGACCCGGGTTAATGATCCGTTGTACCCGGATTAATAATTTTGCAAATCTCTCACCAGAGGTCGATGCGACACCCAGTCATTACATACATACCCTGGGGGCAGGAATAATTCACTCAATCTATTTTCTACCTTTTGCGTTCACAGTTCTGCGTTAGCTCAAACGGTTGTACTACTAGGAACATATATGACGACGCTCGAAGCGTCATCAATGTGTTGGGGGTCTTCATTCATAATCACTTTATAATTGTGCTCCGTTGTAAACAACCGGACAGAACAGTATCTCTGACTCATTTACTCCACAAAAATACAGCGGAGATATATTGGACACGCATTTCCTGCTCAGAGATTTAAAAAAGCATTAATTATTTCTGCTGGTCATAAACACTGGGCGTGCCTCTGGACTCCCTTAATTACTAATTGCGTTAATCTTGATAAAATCCAACAGATCTAGCTAACGTGATAGTCATTATTGAACAGCTACTGTAATCCAACGATGCACTCATAAAATACAATATAAATTCTAGAAATTATTTCAAGAAAATCTTATAATCTTACTACTTGCGTAGATTGGTAAATGGAAATGACTACAGCATCATATCAAGTTATCTGCTTTAGAACTCACACAAAGCAAACGAATCAGTCTCTAGGAGATATTGGTCCGCGTATCATTCTGTTTTATGACTTCTGATCTCTGTTTACATTTGACCTACAAGTAGTTATCTCTTGCAAGTCTCTGCCATACCACAAATTAACAATCAGATGTATTGTTTTCGGTCATAAAAACAAAGACATGGCACTGACACTAATAACTAAAAGTTGATTAAATTATACCTCATTCTGTCTACATAATTGCCTTAGTAGAGAACTATATTTTATATAAGCTATTGAGTGAACTATTGACGAATTAGAATAATTATAATTATCCATTATTTGTAATTAGAATGTACCATTGTTCTTCATACAATTGCAAGCATGGTTTCGGGAACATCACGAACACAATTAAGTAAACCACCTAGTATCAATTGAATTCATCTTGCACTTTATCACTCCATTCCTCTAGAACTTTCAAACTGATTAAACTTCAAAAGGATTTTCCTGAATGCTATTATCGTTTCTTATAACTCATATAACTCAACACTGGCACGGTTGTGTACATTAACTCTGTAGCCCCATCCTGGCCCGCGTTTTTCTACGATTTTCCTTCGGGAATACGCGGATTTTATATACTCTTTAGGCTCTTGCCAAGGGGCGGCGGTCTAATGTGCTAGTTAATATCGAAATTAAAGTTATTTTAATAGTTACGATTTATAAACAAAATTGTCCGAATTATCCATAGTTGGTAATAATATGTACTTGTGAAAAAACATTTGTTTTACTAAAATGAAATTCGTCGTTATTCTGTTATTATAAGCTATTTTTATTATCTTAGTCTTTAAATATAAAATTCACCTCTGCCTTAGGTCCCTTGGCCGGAATAATTGGGATGGGCCCTGGCTTGCTTCCGTGGAATAAATTAGTTTATTGTCCTCCAGGTGGTCATACACAGTTTGTAACTGCTTTTTTGACAATACATTTAAATAAACTTATTAACAAAAATTAGAGAGGGGAAAATGTGTCACCTCCGTTAATAACTTCTACTCAAACAGTACAGAAAGAGAGAAATAGTATGAGATTATCAGCACCGTATGACGCACGCGAACAACGTGTCATTTACGGAAACGAAATTATAGTCTCTTTTGGAGAAAACTAATGATGCAATTAAATAATCATAGTAAGGACCTCAAATCCGAATAAAATATTTTCGACTGGCATGTCATTAAATTAACACTCTTTCAGGTATCAGACTTTGATACATTTTTAGTCATATACAATATAATAAGAGTAGTTTTAACAGACTATACCAAATGCTTTGTTATACTTCACACATTTGTTTTCTTCCGCGTACCCACAACTTCACGGAAACAGGTCCAGCTGTACATCATTTGCTTCACCATTCATAAACGACTCAACAGAAAACTGAAAAAAAACGAGGAAATAAAAAGGGATGTGATAGCTACCGAAAAATTCGATAGGTAAAGTATTAAACCTCGAACCTTATGTTCTTACGGCTCGAGTGCTGCAGGGGAAAAAATATCTTTATTATTTTGACACGTAGCTAGGTGAAAACCAGGTTCAGGTGCTCCCAGAATGTGGAGTCACTTGTGGTCCTTTGTCACCTTCATGGGATGTTTCCTCTGCTCGTTGATTGGAGCAGGCGAGATGAAATAGTGAACGACATTTGAGAGGGGAAATGGTGCAGTATATAGTACCATTCTGAGCATGCTGGAGTGTTCATTTGTCTATGTATATTTCCTTTCTTGCATAGTCCACGTTGGAGTAATAGGCTAAATCTCCTCTACATACTATACATTTCTACTAATAAAACACGGAATCACAAAAAGCAAACGTTTCTTTGTTAATGATGACAAAGTGCTTATTAGGAAAAGATTAATTATTGCCTTAGCTATTGGTCATCAATGGTATCATTGATCTGTAACTGTTCCTCTCTGTGTCTTTTCAAGCGAGCCTGTTAAGAGACTCAGACTGCCTCTTTCGAAACCAACCAGGAAATTTTTAACTAGCACGTAGTTCGATAAATCAATTTGTTTAAAGATAAAGGAGCACCAAAAAAAAAAAAGATTTTTTAGCCGACTCGAAACAACTGTCACGGCCGCTCCTGGAATCACGGTAGAAACATGTGAGTCTGAGAAATGCGTGATGAAGTTCCGAACAATCATATCCTTGGACTCATTATTACGATGGGACGTCCACGGAGGAAAAGCAGTCATTCTCTTGCTTGTCCCTTTCTTGATCTCAGCGCTGGAACGGAAAGACGTCGACGCCGGTGAAGTTCGTGACCAGGCAGCACGATCCAGGTCTCTCTCGACAACGCTCAACTGCGGTGTTTACTCTGAGACCAACACAAGTTCCATGCTCCCCCCCCCCATTCCCTCTCTCTTTCTTTCCGTATGCGCCCACCCACGCACTTTGTTCGCAACGCGAACTAGTCCTCTCAGTTGGGAAGGAGAGGAAATAAGTTATGTTCTTTCTACAAACGCATAATTAATGTGATAACTTTCGGTATTGTGCAACAGGCGACGAGTCGGAAATCGAACCCGAGGCTCTTGCTTGAATAGATGTGTTAACAACTATACCACCCGTTCGCCATCCACAACTGCACACCATTTTCACCCAGCTCTAACTGTATATCTAAGTGTCACAGGCAGGGTTTGAACCTGGCATCTTATGCTTCTGGTCCTGGTGCATTGACCGACTTATCATTGTAATAGACATTATATTGACAATATCATAGTCCATTATCATATTGCTATTAAAATATTTTGAACAAACGTCCCAGTAAAAATAAAAAATAAATTAGTCTACAAGGTCGTTCAAAATATTTTAAAAGTGAACAAAATCTCGCATTAAATTTGCTACTGGATATAAGATAGTACATTCATCTTATTATGTGGCATAAGTGAAGTTACAAAATAAACACCTTTTCAAGATGTTTTATTGTGACAAATGCATTGAGGGAACAGCTTCGGGTGAGAGATCCATATTCAGAGGAAGGAATGTATTTATCCACATCTTTGGATGTTACATGCCAACCTCATAGCATACCTCATCATTTCCTTGCTCTGAATTTGGATCTTACATCCAATCCGAAAATACTCATATCCATCGAGTTTTCTCAATGTATGATAGTTTAATTGTTCATGTTGTCATTTACTATCTCTTCCTTTGGTTAAGACGCTGAATACTGAGTATGTTACAAAATGAAGCATTATATCTCAAAATCGACAGATGACACTTAATATTTTATGAAAAAAAAAATTATTTCAGGTAGGTAACGAAATTCCTGTCATAATTTAAGACACCATATGAAGAAAAAGAGGAGAGAAAACGAATGATATATTTTGTTAAATTGGGACTTTAAGGCTTAATTTAAAAAAAACAATATATTCTCGGCAAAAGTGACACAGAACTGACAAAATGCCACAAGACTGACAAAAACAACGAAACTGAAGAGGACATAGGAAACTCGACAACTATGCTCATTATTACAGTAACAGTTAACTTGTACAATCATTCCGATAGCCATGCGGAATAGTATTATAAGGTGATCTACACTCTGAGAAAAACCGACGCTACAATGTTTTCATTTATACGAATTATTCGCTAAAAGAGTAACATTCACCAGAACTAAACATAATTATCTTGTCTAATATAGAACCGAAAGTATCACATCCCTTCAGCGGATGTAATATGATCTGAACTTCTGATATCGGTCAAAACTAATTCATTAGTCTCTACAAGAATAAGGAAGTAAAAGTACGGAGCAAGTGATTTTACAGCTTCCGTGAATAAAAAAGATGAAAAGAATTTCTTCATGTTCTTCCCCACGCCTTACTTGACGTCCACACAAAGAGTCATTTAAAGTTTAGTAGTGAACTACACTCTCAGAAAGTAAAAAAAGGGAAATCTACTTTCTCAACGAACCAATATACATTAAACGGCAATGTAAGAAATATTCATAAATTTTAATAATATTTTTCAACGTATTCTACTAACAACGAAGAGATTTTCGAAACATTTTTACCGAGGGTCCTTTACACTTCGAATTCGTCACATGTGTCTCTGCATACGATTTTCCCGGGGGTTAGATGCAAGATAATATTAGTCATGCAATTATTTACAGTCAATTGCATCCTCTGACTCTTTTGATACACAATATGGACGATGTGTGATGTGATACGGTAACTTTCACAAACGTTCACTCCTTACTCGGGGTGGCCACTCATAACCTTCAACGTAGAGAATCGTGCCCTGAAGAACAAACATACGCTTAACCTTTTCAAAATACTCATGATCTCTAAAAATTTACAACGTCAATTTTTCAATTTAAGGACGGTAAGTCTCTACCCATCACTATGTTCACGTGGTATTTTCAACATTTCCTCCGCAAGTCAATACACAAAAGAAATGCTCGGACGATTTTTATTTTTAACGAATGTTGTTCATATAAAGATAATTTGTTAAAAATTAAAATGGTCCGAGCATATTCTTAAAGTGTTGAGTGTTTTCACGTGTAAAAGCGTAATCTTAAATCAAACTTTTAATGTATAAATTTGAGTTCATTTTTGAAATAAGTCTCGTAAAATTAGCATTTCAGATCTCTTTCAGGTAAAAAATTCAAAACAGATGCCAATCACGCCTACAATAGCATTATGCTTTAGGGTTGCCCTGCAGATTCCTTTCCCAGTAGTCTACGTCACATATTATGAAATTAAAGGAAAACGAACATTACCTATCACTCGGGGGTAATTGATAGCGGTCTTTGAACGCACTGAATCATTTCCAGCGTATTCTCGTGAGGCGTAGTCTATCTCAAGGTAGTAAATGACAGTTGCGGCCAATTTGTTGCCCATTACAGAGCGTCACGAATACTTTCAATCAATGTTCATATTGTCAGAAAACTATCGCGGCAACAGTGCACAACCGCTACTTAAACTGAGTGCTACGTCACTTTTTTTTCTCAAGCAGCCAACTTAGCATCGTAAACTATTCTTCATCCATTGGAACAATGCCTAGAGCTTTTCCCTTTTTAAGACAGCATTCAGAACTATCGCATTCTTCGGAAATATGCTAGTAAACTTCATTCAAAAAAACTCATAATTATGTAGGAAGTTTAAGATAAACAATTTGTGCTAACAAATTTACTGTACAATTGATTAAGAGACCATTTAAGGAAATAAAGTCTAATAACAATGTTCCATTGGATAAAACTATTGTAAAGCAGATTATTTATCGTCTTTGAGGTTTTACAATCTTCTCCAAAGCATATGGTACTCATTAGAATGGTGCGTTAAGATTTGAAGCAGTCACAGAGAATTTAATTTAATAATTTTCGTGATACTATAAAAAAAACTTACTCAAGTTTGATAATAAAACTCGTATTCTTAGGGTTACTTACAAAAGTGAACATACATGTGGGCTTCAGTAGCTATGTTCATTTTCTTAAAATAGGGGCTGTCCGATTCTAATAATAATAATAAATTTTATTGTCAAAAAAACAGTACAAACTGCGTATGATCACGTGGAGGACAATAAACTAATTTACTCTCCGGAAGCAAGCAATGGACCATCCCATCAATTCCGATCAAGGGTCCTAAAGCAGAGGCGGATTCAAAAATTTCAGCAAAAGTTCCTAGATAAGATAAAAAGTTAGCTGCGAGTTATAATAGTAATAGAATGTCAATAAGTTTGTAATATATTCTGAGAGTCTACTCTCTCCAAACTAGAACATTATTTCGTGAAACATTTAGATTTAAATAAATTACATTTGAGACAACTTGGATAAGTGAAATATAAGATTTATTCCTATAAAGACTTTTTTCCCCTTGATACGATTTAGAATAAAGTGTTTGGTTATAATGCGGAACATGCGAAATAAATTCTTAGAATACATATTTTCCGTGGAACACATATATAAAAATATCGGATACGCGATTTGTTTACGAATATAATAACATTTTCTCTGTTTTGACAAGAATCCGAAAAAAATAATTTCTCACTTTAAATTAATGAAAAAAATAATACAAACAGATGGTTCCGAAAAGAGTACAGTATTTCTACTAATTCATTTTCATCAAGGTAAAATGTGAGGGGGAAAATCACACAATTCTATGTGTAAAGTTCGATTTAAAATTTAAAAAACACAGTCGTGACACGGGAACTAAACGTTTGTCATAATCGGTGAATGACAGAAATTATTGCTCTTAATGATAAATCTCCTAGTGTTTAATACGAATACTTATTGCCACCAAATAAAGTATTTTAAATGAGTATAAATAAACTATATTATCCAGTAATGTCACATTTTTTAACCACAAACACACGACTAAAATGCAGTCATAATTTCAGTGTGCATTTTAGAATGGATAGTTTTGGCGTCTTTTGATGTAATTATGAGATACTTATTAAGCGCCTCTTATTAACTATAAAAACTAATTAAATTCCATAATTAATGTTTCATATACATTAAAATATGTGCACCTATAATTTTTGTAGACAAAACTGCGTTGGGGAAAGGCTGACTTGAAGAAAATAGCCATAATCCGAAAATGTCAAGAGGGAATAAACCAGAACTAGTTGCTAGATGATATCTCGCTATGGGTAAAATATTTATAATAGAGAAATGGCTTGTGGAGCATGAACCGTAACACAAAAACACTCAGGAAGCTATGGGAGTGGATGGTATCTTAATTTTAATAATTAAAAGATTGTTGTAATTAGAGGACCACATGGATTACCATGATTTTATACCAAAACAAACAATAAATCAGTGGACATACAAATATTAATTATTTTACAAAGAAATGACACAAAAAACACGTTCCCTAATAATCCCACCAAAAATCTAATCTTAACACACAAGAAATCAATGGACATACACGTAAAATATCTAATACTAAAACTTACAGCTAAACACATGGCATTAATTTAAAAATAAAGGATGCATGATTATGTACAACAAGGTTCAGTTAAATGTTATTGAATTCGTCAATGAAGGGAGATTAAAGATCATACTGTTCGTGAGATTTTCACTGGCCAGGGAAAGGTATGTGAGCTCATAATTGCGTTCTTGTAGCATTTACCGATGCTCAGTTGGCGAATAGCGTCCCAGGCAGTTAGAAGATGCAGGAGGCAGCAACGATGTGTGGATACATCAATAGTATTTAAGTTTATATGATCACATTGCTCCCATGATCACAATATTCACGACAGTTTCAGATGGTCACATCACATGGTTGAAGTAAATGAATAGTTTTACGCACAACACGCTTCACAAAATGTTATTGACTGACGCAGTTATGGCTCGATGTTGACTCGACAAAGTCTGAAGAGAGAGTGATGCTTGAGCTAGTGGCTACGGGGTCTTCACATGTTAATTCGAGAGAAATATTCTCGCGAAAATACAGTATTATTGAATTGTTTGTGTGCAAATTAAAGAATTTGATACAAATTAAAGAATTGACTCAATGTTACATTAACATTAGTAAATTTGCATTCAGAATTTATGTGGCGATTTTCCATGTATTGAATAAGTAATTATATATTTTTATTATCATGAAATGTCTGGGGGAGAATAGAGCTCTCTAGTGGCAGATTGACGTACTTAAGCCTTTTAGATCTATTGATAATATTATTAGCTTCTGGTGCAAATATACCAGCTTGAATCCCCCCCCAAAAAAAAAAAAATTGATAAATTTAAAGTCGTTTGTATGTAATTTATCATTCTTTGATAATGTTGCTAACGCTCCACAATTACCAAGTACCAAGAAAAATTTGTTTTTCGAAATGGTTAATACTTCATCAAAACAAACGCATCCCCAATCACGGAATTCGAGTAATAATGTCGTTAGTTCACTAATAGAAACACATACGAAAAATCCTCAATATGCACTAGTTCAGCGATAAATAAGAAACAGCTACGTCTGATATTTTCTAAATAATATAATAAAAATATGGTATATGTAACTTAATAATTTAATTAAAATAAAAGAAGATTTTGAAAGATCTAACCACTAACCAGGAATGCAGAATAACTGAAAGGCAGAGTTCAGTAATCTTGCAAATATGACACTTAATTAAAATATTTCAGTTTTCATAGAGTTTTACTTCAGGTTTGGTCTTGAAGACCCTCTCTCTCCTTCTGTCAGAGAATGAACATATGAGAATCTGTTCTTATTACTATACTACGATTATAACTAAAATTAGGGGAATTATCCTATTCATAAACTATATAAGTCAGCTATCAAACTCGGGTATTTTTGTGCAAACGAATTAAAATTTCAAATAATTATTATTCAACTATGGTCAATGTAAAAGCATATTAACGTATTAAACTATTTAACCAACATATTTCTTGAGATTTTTTTCAAAAACATGTTATCTGAGATTAGTCTCAGGCCGTAGAATTAAGGATAAAGCTACGCTTAGAAGAAAATGACTTACGATTCTCTTTTAAAACTTTTGGTGAGTTAACATTGCCAGTACTGCCCCGTCTGTTAATGATGGCGTCCTTTGTGTGACGAAAAATCAATTCACGAAATTAATCACATGTCGGAACATGAAAGTGCCCTCCCCTACAATAAAAATATCAGAACCAAAAAACGATACTTCTTATCCACATCTTGAACAGTGTCATTCTGTAGATATTTCCCTCATCTTTTTTTAAGCGTCTCCATGGTTTTTACGTCGCATTACTTCCTCCACATTCTGGAAGCGCCGGTTACCACCACAGGGAAGTTGGCGTAATCTTTTACAATTTTATGTCTCGCTTATGTACACATCCCTTATCACGCGTTGTCTTATTAACAGAGAAATCATTATATTGTTGACCGCCTCGACAAATTTGAATTGAAAATAATAATAATATAATAATACATGCACTCATGCATAAAAAAGCAACTAACTGAGGAATTTGAAGGTCGAGACGAGAAATTAATGCAAACATATTTAAATTGCCGAAATTCAACAAAAGCAATTAATTAATTTGTCATTCCTGTCCTCGCGTATTCATTTGGAGTAGTTTCATGGACTCTAACAGACATAGAAAACCTCCAGAGTAAAGTCAGGGCCATCATGACGAAGAATAGGCCACACCACAGAAGCTCAAATGTAGAAAGGCACAGTCTGCCTCGCGAGGAAGGAGGAAGGGGCATAATCCATTGTAACAACCTTCACAGTTCACAAATAAAGCAACTCCGAGCTTTCTTTCACCAGGGGAAGGAAGTATGTAACTTTTACAAGACCATATATGCAGCTGACATGAAATATACTCCTTTGAATTTAGCAGACCACTCTCCACAACCAAATGAAATTAACGTTGAAATCAGTCAAAGAATTAGCCAATGGAAATCTAAACCACTTCATGGTAGACATCCTCATGATCTAGATGAACCTCATGTCGACAAAGCTGCATTGAACGCCTGGCTTACAAAAGGGGATCTATACTCGGAACGGAGGGATTTCTCATGGCAATTCAAAACCAAGTAATAAGCATAAAACACTATAAAAAATTTATATTGCAAGCCACTGACATAGCAGATGACAAATGTAGGAGATGCAAAATTAAACCAGAAACTATACAACACATCACAGGACGGTGCACTCTATTAGCAGAGACAGATTACACCCACAGACACAATCGGTTGCTAATATTATCCATCAGAAACTCTGCGGGAAGTATGGGCTAATAGAAGACACTGTCCCGTACTACATATATACTTCCCAAAATCCATTTCAGAGAACATAAGGTACAAAATTTACTTTGATAGTTCAATCCTCACCGACAAGACAATCCATCATAACAGACCAGATATTATTCTAATAGACAAACTCAAGAAAATCACAAACATCATAGATATTGCAGTAACCAAAACCCATAATCTACAAACTACTTACAATGATAATATTAAAAAATATGCAGATTTGAAAACGGAAATTCTTCGCTTATGGAAAATGGATTGTGTATATATAGTCCTGCCCACCACTGGAGTCATCCCTCACAGTCTGCATCTGAGCATCAATCAGCTTCATCTCCCAAAAAACTTAATTTTCTAACTTTACAAAAAGCAGTCATCCTTAACATCTGTAGAATAGTCAGAAGATTTTTAAATTGTTACATTGTTTGAGGTGTGGATGCTTGGTATACCGCGCACCGTACCTGAATCCAACTCCAAGTTGTGGAAAAAAGTTCAAGAAAATAAATAAATAAATAATAATAATGATAATATCTCTACTCCGTTGTCTCAGCCAAGATGTAAAATATGCAAAATTATGAGTCCATCAAAACAGCAGGAATTATTTCTTATGCGCCACCACCTTCCGTGATAGGTTGGGTGTGGAAGAGGCAAATCAAGGAATAGATGTAACCATACATAAAGAATAACATACATTTATCACTCGTGTAAGTAATAAAATATTCCACTAAAAAGTTTAATATTCTAACTCAACACAACATGCGTTGAAGATCATAAAGAAACATATTTACTACTCCGTAATATTATTTTATGTACTTCTTTCATTTGTAATCTTGGCTAATTAATGTTACGGATCTATGAAGCGGGAAACAGCGGGAAACAGTGAGAGCCCATCAAATATGATGCTTCATAATTAAGTTTTTTCTAATTCTTAATCAATTTTTCTGCGATCCCTTTCTTTTTGACAATATTATAAATATTTATTTTCTAAGCTACTCATTTACAATTGTAATTAAATTCATCAAGAACATTTAAATTCTATAATTATAATCTAAGATCTAAGTGCAGATCAGGGCAGAAGAGAGATATTAACGAGAAATAGTTTTCAAAAATTAATCGAAAAAATTATTCGTCATAAACATGATATACTCGGATTTTTTTAACACGCATCGAACAACGTTTTGGACTTGGAGAGAAAATTACCGGTTGCTGCATTTTTCTGATACTATCTCTTTTTATCCGAAGAATTATTAGGCGATCATCCGAGACGAGATATGCAAATATACAACATTGATTAGAAAATTAGGAAATATACATACACAATACAAATAACTGTGGAAACCTAATGCTTTTCGAGTAAAGTAATTAATAAGGCTGAATTGTAATTGGAGATGAGTCCTTCATCGCTAGTAATTGCAAAAACCACAAAAATATATAATTAATTGGAAAAGAAAAAAAAACGAGTTCCGTGGAAGGACCCGAGTCCATGATGGAAAGTGTGAAGAGAAGTCTTGTTACAAGAAACGGATTAGATTGAAAAATCCCATACTTAATTCTCTTGAAGTACCTGGGCGGTCAGAAGAAGCTTCCGCTCGATAGCGCAAGGTAATCGTCTCTTGAGTATCAAAGTAACCGCCGCCTCAAGTGTCACGCGATGACTAGTCTGAAGAAGCGGTGGCCGTCAACGGAAGATCGAATGTCAAACAGCAGTGTTGCCGAATTGACACCTGCTTTTCAATGATAAAATCTTCCACACAACAAAGACAAGCAAATACACATGCGCGAATTCGCGATTCATGAGTTTCGGACATTCGCAATTCACGAAACGTCACCTCATTTAACACCTGAATTTTCAAAATACTGCAAAAAACATTAACACGAGAGTTTATGATCCACGTACATGTACCACTACATCTTCGACAAAATAAGCCGATGCTCAAAATATCATACCGTGCAGTGTGGCGGATCTAGACCGTAATAAAGGGGGACATTGTTTAAAAATTATGGTTTTACAACACAACTTTAATAAATATTACCTTAAATGAAATGAATCAAATAAATAATTAACAATTAACAATCTGGTATTATTAATAACAATAATTTATTAGTTATTAATATCGTGATATTATTTCTATCAATATGGTATTATTAATTTTATTAATCTGATATGATTTATAACAATAACAATTATAATTAGTAACAATTATCAATCTGGCAACACTTTTACAAAGTATGCCATTTATCAACTTCAATTTTATCTAGTAAGAGTTCAGGTCCAATAGGGTGGCTAAAGCTCCCTTAGCCCCCCGTCCCGACCCCCATAGATCCACACTGATGCCATGTTAGTTGATAAACACTGAAAGGAAAATCATGGAACAAAATAGAAGGATGAAGATTTCATGGTTTGACTCACGAATTCCATGTTTCTACCGTAATTCTTTCTTCCTCCCTCTGATCGTTTCCATACTTGTACAGTTTATCGAATTTCTTCGTTTGACATAGTACGTAAAGTATTCCCGAGTCAAGAAAACCACTATACGTCGAGTCTAAAAAGAAAGAAGTAATGCGCATCGCAGAAAAAGCAAGATGTTAGATATAGAATATATTTTAACATGAACTTTCGCACATTCTTTAAGAATCATTTTTTCTTTCTAGATTAATATTATACATATTATGTTATGCATGTCTAAATATATTAAGTTGTGTCTTTAAACTAATTGACTCTTTGAACCCATCATCATCTTCCATCAAAAATAGGATAAAAAATTGGTGAATCCGGCATTCGCGAAATTCTTGAGAAAGTAATTCTCGGGAATTTTAAGGGACTACAGTGATTTACCTAAAGAAAAAAAACTGAAAGAGATCTCCTCGCGAATTACTGAACACTCATGTTAAAGTAGACGTTTCATTCAATTCTTTGATTTTAAAGCACAAATAAAAATGAATGCTTTCACTGTTAGTAAGAAATAGTAGAGTGAAAGTTATTTCTGAAAAGACAATGGATGAAAAAAAGACATAAAATTTATATTCAAGAGTTTTTTGGTTTGAAGTAAGTCTTATTTCCATAAAAATCGGTAAGGACAAAATTTTTGGCGCCTAAACGCGTCGAAGGAAATTGATAATTCTACATGTATCGTGTAAGAATTATCAAACGATAATTTTTCAAATTGCTGAACGAATTACATTTTCATGAAATAGTAACTCTTGAAATGAACTCTTGAACAGTAACTGATACAATAGAGATGGGAACCCCGAAGCACAATGGATAGTGCATTCTCCGTCTAAAGTCTAGCTGCCCACTGAAAAGTTACCAAATGCCAACCTACTCAATCGATTCTCCCTATGTTATATACTACTCGACTTAGTGATATTTTCATTTTATACGTTGTATTCACTATCACCAAACTTGACGAAATAACTCTAGGAGAGTCTGTCCTTAACATATTCTTTTTTATCCTGAGTAATGTAACCAAAATTAACATTCCTATTTATAAAATACATTGCGTAAATTATCCAAGAAATCTTAATTTATTAATCTACTTTCAACGAAATTCATTTTACGGTAGTCTCTTTGTTGTTTCCAAAGCGTTGGTACACCCGTAAGGTATGTGTAAATGCAACCAAACGATGATTTTAATATCAAACGACAATCTCAGGCAGTTCTAGTCTTAACAAGTGTGGGGTTTTTGTTCTAAAATATTGGTGGTGGCTGCCCTGAAACACCACTCGAGTCAGACATCTTGCTTTTTTAGTGCTCAAACTCTCGATAATTTGAGTAGACCTCTGGTGTCGGTGGTTTAACTCCGGAACGATCGAAGTTGATTTTACAGTGGTGGAGAAAGGGGGTCTGCTGGAGTTTTCTCGGGGTACTGTTCCCTCATAATTTAATTCTCTCACAACTATCACACATTAATCGTATTCATCATCATCCCAACTTCATCTCACATGGACCATAGTACTGGAAGTAGTACCAAATGTACTCAATACCAAAGTGGATAAGGAATAGAGTAGTTAAAAGATATCATATGGAATTTTCATCAAATTCAACAATTAAAGATATTTATTTACTGAGAAAGAAATGGGGGTGGGGGTTCAGAGATCAAGAAAACACTATTTCGATAGTAAAATATTCACTATAATAAACCGAGACATACTGCCTTCTTGTTCACTACCTTCATCCATACGTCCCGCCCTATTTTCTCGTCTATTTTTACTTTCACAAAGTTCCGGTCATGAAAATAGTTATATAAAATTAAGGCAGTACATAAATATAACGCATGGAAAATTATTATTTCCATTAGGAAAATATACAGCTACGTTACTCCTGCCAAATATTCTTACCGGGATTAACAACGGTATTGTCAGTCAAATATGAAATGTAGTGGGAAGACGAAAATCCACACTTCTTCGAACAGTCTGAAACGAATTCAGTTCGCTGTATAATCTGTTCACCCTTCAAAATTGAAAAGAAAACTTAAGTTACTTACTGAATAAACATCCTTCCTATACGAGATAAACTCGAGGCTCACCTGTAAAAATAAAATTATGTAAAATAATGGAATTAAATTGAATAGAGAACATTAAGAATGATATTGTTTATTAAACGAACATTTATAAGCATTCATAATTTTTATTTTTAAGACACGGTAATAGCAGTATGCAGTTTTGTGTAGCAAGAGAAGTTCTTTTTCTTGTGTTTAGGTTACTTTGCATGAAGTAGATGGAAAAAAACTTGTACCATTAATGAAAACAATTGTTCGTTGCTGAAACTCAATACAAAACTACTTCCTCAGTGCGCAAAATTGGTAATATTGGTTCGAAGATTATATACCTAAAGCATTTCACTCGAAATACAGGTCACAGATATTTCGGGCGGCCAAAGGTCTTGAACGTGTCTGAGGCTCAGTTCCTTATGCGAGGCTTCATCAAGAACTCTGTACAGAGAGCATTACCTATACAATTATCGTTATGGCAGACTATACTAGCTAACGTGAACTACCCCTGCAAATTTCAAGTTGGTCGAAGATATTGGAAAAGAGTTTTCTCTAGATGAGGACCAATAATGAGTCAAATCAGATGCCATGTAGTTATATCGTTAACATTTTTAAAACGTATATTATTCTCCTTTTAAAGAAGCAGGCACATAGGAAAACCCAAATCTCCATTCTTTTGGGCGTATGTGATAAACAACCAGGACATTGACCACAATATCATAATTCTTATAATAAGTTCACCAAAAACAAATATGTCTTACTGAGGACAACCGAAGAAAGCAAATTCAAAATTCGTTGATCACAACAATATTTGTCTTTATAACGCCATCCCCTTTATTATGTACTATTGTAAAATGATTTCCACGAACCATTATGCTACAAAATGTTTTCTTTTACACCAACCGAATCCCCAAAGGACTAAAATAACAAGAACTACATGGAATATATCTGGATGCCTGAACTTTATGAAACGTTATACTTAAGAGTAAGTCGTTCAGTAAAGTTTGGTCTGAAACGCAGAGCAACATCAACTATACTTCGTCCGCAGAGAATCTTGCCACGGAAATTGAGACGTAGATCATCAGTCACCTGAACGAATCGCCAAAGTGCAAGAAAGTAGAGGGCAGTGAGAGGACGCGATTGTTGGTTGTTTCATAATGGTTGAAATACACGCCAACCTTAACGCGAAATGTTTCAACACACCTGTAATCAGTTCAGTAATACACGTATCGTTTTC
Organism: Laupala kohalensis; assembly: GCA_002313205.1. Taxonomy (NCBI): domain Eukaryota; kingdom Metazoa; phylum Arthropoda; class Insecta; order Orthoptera; family Trigonidiidae; genus Laupala; species Laupala kohalensis. The sequence goes on from NNCF01132802.1 coordinate 128,904, forward strand.
CCCGTCACTTTAGATATAGGATTATCGATAGCAAACCCATTATTTAGACGCCACGTGTGAAATATAATTTGTTCTCAAATTTCGATACCACAACAGACTTTTCATTCCAGCAATATTACAAAGTTTAAGTGGGATTATGTGAAACAATAAATGTTTCAGCAAATCAAGTCAAATTTGTCGACCTAAAGTTAAAAAAATCTCTAAAACAATTTTATTTCTTTCATTAACATCAACGTACGATTTCTACTTCTGTACAGAATTGATGAACACTCATGAAAGTAAACTGTACAAACAATATAACTTCTTAATATCATTAAAATTAATAAAATTATTGTAACACATAAAATAAATTATAAACATATATATATATTTCAGTCCATCCCCTAATATTTTGATAATTCAGCAAATATTATTATTTTATGTCTTCAAAATTTTACCGCTTCCTTATTTTTTCTAATCAGCAAGTTTAACAAAGATAGGAATAGTTCTCTCAAGTAGTATTTAAAATAGTAGAATCCAAACAAAATATATGTTGCATCAAGTGATCACCTTGCTCAAGTATTGACTATTAATAATAAACTAAAACCGCTTAAAATCCTTTACAAATTTACAAGAGAGTTTAATGACATAAATAAATCCATATTTATAAATTATTTGCGTGAAGAAACATGGAAAGATGTTTACAATTGCCAAAACACCGACGACAAATTCAATGTATTTATCTCAATATTCCTAAAACATTACAACTCTAGTTTTCCCATAAAACGCAAGTTAATTAACACAAA